>CBVK0101228077.1:0-18871 GCA_900067695.1 Picea abies
AATACCTGTGTTGTCGAACACTCGTGAAGGGGAAAAAACCTCTTAGCCATGAACCTTGATTTATCAATTGTCTCCTCATATAAATCTAACATATCCTTTAGTTTGATTTGAGACTCCAAATATTCCTTTTTCAACTTGTCAATTTTAGCTTTTGCATCTTTAAGTTGTCTCCAAGTCTTTTGAAAGTAGGATTACTTTCATGGGGAGGAGTGTTGATATCAATAACCTCCATGGGCTGCTTGGAAAATTGAACTTTGTCCTTTTGCTGAGCTGAATTTTCTGTTGTACCATCCTCCATAGGAACATGTTGTTTAGTTGTTGATCTAGTCTTCTATGTTTGATTGTTTCTGCAACAATTGATGGGGAATTTTTTTTTTTTCCTTTCAAACTCCTTGATTTGCTTGATGGTATTTCCATTCTTGTAGGTTCTGCCACATGTGAAACTTATCGGTCATGAGGTTGTGAGGGACCACCTTCTTCTTCTTTATTAGTAGCCTAAAAATATTTATCACTCCTAGTCATCCTCCTCTTCTTGCATGAATATGAATGCACAACCTTCTGAATAGGGGTAGGAGTTTTTCTTTTGGACTGTGGTGTAGGAGCAATATCTAACTGAAAATATGATGCAGCTAGGAAATTTTCCTAGTAAGTGTTAGTCTTCTTCAACTCTTCCAATACTAGAATCTTTATTAAACCAGAGTGAAAAACACTGGTATCCACCTTCTTGGACTTAGCCTGGACTCTATCTAACATTTTTCCAATACTCCTAAAAAAGGTAAAATGGAAGGTTCATGGATTATTCCCTAGTGAAGTGTAGTATAAATATGATATGGTACTGACATACCATATTGAACCTTCCTTCACATGTGAAGTACCTTTGGATGACCCTGAGCATCTTGTCAAAATATTTCAGCATGTGACTTCTAGGCATTCCTTTGGATAGGTTGTCTCCTTGATACTTAGGTTTAAAGAATTCCTTAGAGAAAGAAGAGTTCAAAGTGTCAGAGTTACTTCACACACACCTAGGATTTATTTTTTCCTAAGGTTTTTCCTATATTTATTAGTCATTATTCAATCTCCTAAAGTTTAGGGGAGAATATTCCACCTGGAGAATATTCTCTTCAATTGACACTTCAATTTGACTAGTTGAGTTGAGTCTAGATGTTGCATTGGTTTTGTCACCATGCAACATTGGGATCATCACCATGATAATAAGAATTAGCCTTGGTTTTATCACCAGAATGGTGCATTGCCCTTGATTCCTTGATATACTCCTCACTACACTCTGTTTTAGTTAGTTAACTGAACACTGGTTGACTAGTTAACTCAGCTAGGTGGCAGTTCACTCCCGTAACTGCTTGAGAGACTAGACTAGGTGACAGTACACTCCCGTAATTGCTGGTGTGTGTCTAGATCACTCCAGACCACCACTGTGGCACATTGTTTCTCCTCCAATGGTAATTCATTGAGTTATACAGAGTATATCATGTGTAAATTATTCATTATTCATCACGGTTAATGAGAATTCTTCCATTCTTTCTCTCTTGCTTCTTCTTTCTCAATTTCTCTCTACAAATGTGTGTGGTATTTTCTAGATATATATATTATGTGCAGGTTCAACACATTTACTTTGTATTAGAGCCAGTGGACTGCTAAGCAAAAGATACACCAAATTTTTTGCAGGTACAAAAGATTGAAGAAAACAGAAAGATGGATTTCCCAAAAGAATTCATTCTTACACCTTACAATTAGTTTGCATGGAAGGAGAAAATAGTCATACATATCTGAACTACAGGATTGTATAGGTTAACCTTAAATACATACATATAACTGACATCAACCATAGAAAAATCCAAGTATCTAAATCGAATGGATGAAGCAATCAGAACGATTTGTAGTCTTCTTTCTCCCAATCTCCTTTTTCACATATCTTCCTGTAAAACCCCCAATGAAGCCTGGACCACCTTGGAAGGGATCTTTGGAAAAAAGGATGAGATGAGGGGACGCTTTCTGGAGGTGGAATTTCTCACATTGGATCCAAAAAGATTCGACAATATCCAAGATTTCATTACAAAATTCAAGGATTTACTGTCGCAACTCAAAGCTTGCAGGGTTGATAAATCTAAGGAGGAGAAACAAATGGTTCTCACGATTCTCTCCAAGATTGGTCCTGAATTTTCCATGTTTGTATCAACATTCCATTCAGTCAAATTCACCTCTGGAGCCACCTGGAAGATGCCTTTTCATGAGGAATTTATCAAATCCATGACAGAAGAGAAAACCAAGCTCATCAACATGGGAAAAATTGAAGGCCCAACGGCACATGCAATTAATTTGCAATATGGAAACCATCAATATCAGGAATCTAAAGATAAAGACAAAAGTAAATCTCATGTACATCCGAAGAAGGATGGGTACTCAAAACCCTTCACCGATGCCTCCAGATCCAAAGGTGTAAAGGGAAGAAAAGGGGAGAAATGCACGTATTTCCATAAAGGATTCCATCCAGAGTCCACATACATGCATAAACAAATAGATCTAATGAATCAAATACTTTAGCAAAACAACCTTGGAGATCGCATCTCCGAGGATGCCAAGAAGAAGAAGCTAGAAGATCAGAATCCCAAGAAAGAAAATTCTAGCCATGCCTTGATTGTCATCAACTCCTCTCTCGATGCTTGGATCATAGATTCAGGAGCATCACATCACATGGCTGCCACAAAAGAATTCTATTCTTCATTGGATGCATGAAAAGGTCCTCCTATTCTGACGAGGGACAAATCTCCAGTCGAGATCACCGACAAAGGAAGGATTGAACTCACCAATAGAAGCTTCGAGAATGTGATGCACATTCCCAAACTTTCCGTCAATCTTCTCTCCGTGTATCAGATGAAGAATTCCAACATCAGAAAGAAATTCATATTCACACCAAATGTAGTGGACATTTATGACATGTAAACCAATTCCAGGGTTGCTATCGGTGAGGTAAATCATCAATCTAGATTGTATACATTTTCTGAATTTATTAAACCAGATTCTGCTTTACTACTTACCCATGCTGATGAAAGTAGTAGGATATGGCACGAAAGGTTCATACATTTGAATTTCATATATATGCAATAACTTAGCAATAAAATATTGGTTGATGGTCTACCAGACATTAATTTCTCCAAAGGAGTCTTTGAGGGATGTGTTCTTGGAAAACACCCTCAAGAGAAATTCAACAAAGAAAAGACTTGGAGAGCTTCCTCTCCTTTAGATATGATCCATAATGACCACATGGGTCCTTTTCCGCATCCATATATCAACAAAGAGAGGTTTGTTCTCATTTTTGTTGATGATTTCTCACATTTCACATGGATTTACTTTCTCAGGAAAAAATCCGAGGTATTTCAACACCTTAAAGATTTCAACGCCTAGGTTGAGACACAGTTAGGAAAGAAAATAAAAGTCCTCCAAAATGATAACGAGGGAGAGTATGTCAATCATGAGATCCATAATCTTTGTCATGAGGCATGGATTAAGTTGTAGCACACAGTTCCCTATACTCCACAACAAAACGGAGTTGCTCAGCGGAAAAACAGATCTCTAAAAGAGATGGCATATTGCATGCTACATGCAAAGTCACTACCATAGAGACTATGGGCCGAAGCACTTAATTGTGAAACATACATCCAAAACATATCTCTCCAGAGATATGTCAAGGATAAGACCCCCTATGAGGCTTGGAGCAGCCTCAAACCAGAAGTGACACACTTTCATATTTTCGGTTCACGTGCATGGGCCCAGATTCCCTCTAAAAAGAGGAAGGCACTTGATCCATAGAGAACTGAGTGTATTTTTGTTGGATACCCAAACAATGTGAAGGGATACATACTTATTGATCTTTCCTCGGATCGACTCATCATTGAGCGATGTGTCCAATTCAAGGAAAGTGTCTCACATGTACCTCAACAACCGCATGCATATACCTTCATTCTTCCACCTATCTGAGACGATGATCATGCACATGACGAATCTTCTTCATATGAGAGTTTTTATTAAGAAGACTTAGATGATCCATGTTGTTCCAGAGTTTGTGTTTTAAGGCTATAAAACACACCGTCTAGGCATCCAAATATGATAACACTTTTAAAACAAAGAAACAAAGAAAAATAGATCAGATTTAGTTTCTCAACTGTCTCTGTCTTTCTTCCCTTTGTTCTTGAATGGTTATGTCACGTTCAATCGCTGCCCATGATCTTTCTAACTCGGTTCTATTTGTTGCAATTTGTAAGATGGTGTTAAATAGATTCAATGCAATGATGGTTTGATCTTGTAAACTGGGTTCTACGTTTGGTTGTCTTCCGTTAGGGACTGTCATGGGTGATTGGTTTTTTATATTTTTATAAAAGGATTTTTTATAGATTTGTTACTTCAGACATTCAGGTAAGATATTGATAAAACAACTTTAAAACTTAAAACATAGAAATAAAGACACAAGCAAGGCCGTTTCCTAGTTCAGCGACAATTATGAAATTGTAAACAATGAAACATAACACAGAGAAATATAAGGCTTTAATATGGAAAGAATCTTATATTTCCATTACAATAAAGAAAGGAACGCAGGTTTTCTAACAAAAGAAAATATTAAGGAACAGAAGGTTACAGGTCTTAAAATTATTGAAATAATTCCAGAGGAAAAACTCTAACACATTCAACATCCAAACCAATCTGGTACTATAAACAACAATTGCATATAATTCCAAATTGATTCACTTGCTAGAAATGCACATTAAGAAGAAGATTTAACAAATGAAACTAGAGAAGGTCAGAAACATAGTCATTGAATGACAAGATCCAGAATCTTGTTGTGGATGATATTCTGATAAATTTTAAAGTTGATCGTACAAAATTGTCTTTTTCCCCAAAATTTCTGAAGCCCTGTTTCAGCCTCATGAAATTATATTTATACATTTTTTGTCCAAAATTTCCGTTGGTAACTAACCAAATCCCTAATCTCTCGGTTGCAATAGACTAATGTCAACCGTTTGTAATTTATTACAGAATACTAAAAATAGAAATATTTACAAAGTTTTAACTCTGAGTAGAAAAAATTTCTTTATCTGCTTCAGTTTCTTGAACATGTTTTTCTAAAAAGTTCACCAAAGCCTTAGGAGCCTTAGGTATCTCGTTAGCTTCAAAGGAGAAGAAGCTTCTTTGTAATCCTGGCAACTGGTTTGCAATTGCTTTCTCTGTAGATTTAACTTTTTCCAGTTTTGAACTGGAAGCTATCATTAGCTTCTCGATTTCGGCCATATTGACTATTTTGATATTTGAAATTTCAGCTTTCTTCTCTTCCAGTTCCTCTTTTTCCTTCAGTTGATACCTGTTAATGTCAATCTCTCCTAATGAATCAGATAATCTATCTGTCCCGATATGTGTTGATTCTTTTTCAATGGAATCAAAAATCCTTTGGCAATCTTCATTGACGTTTTTTGTGATCTTTTTATAACATTCTAAGTTTGTTTCCCAAACTTTTATCATTGCATCTCCTTTTAACTTCTCTGAAATAGACAACTTCTGTGATTTTCCAATTTCCTCCTCCTGTAAAGCAGTGAGTATCTTTTGGAAAGAATTTCTTACCGCTTTAGCTTCCAATTCTTTTAACACTGCCTCGTCCATGGATCTTTTATATTCATGAAAATAACTCTGGATGATTTCCAAATTGAAAAATACCTTTTGTTGTTCTTCCTGGATATTAGCATATATTTCAGCTGCTTTAGTCTTGAATTGATCTATTCCAATCACTTGGTTAGCAATTGAAATGATATTGTCTTGCAGCAATTTATTTTCATTGCCCAGTGCTTGCACTTGTTCCTATGTAGTTTGAATCATATGTTTTGCTTCAGTTAAATTTTCATTTAACTTTTGAATTTCCTTTATATCTTTGAGCCTGGCTTTCTCAAGACCTTTTTGTATACCCCATTCAATCAATTTTTTATTTTCTTTCAATCTGTCCTATATCTGTGTGATTTCCTGATCTTTCTGCTCCATCGTAGTGGTTAAATTTCCCACAGAGTACATATTGGTCTATGCTATAGCGCCCATAGTCCCTGCTAGTTCTGTAGCAAATTCACTTTCTTTTAGCTTGTTTCCATCAATAATGATTTTATGTTTTTTAATTGTTTTTTCACCTACAGGATGTAATTCCTGTTTTAACACAGCTCTCCGTTTCTTGCTGAAAAAATAATCCGATGAAGGTATGTCATCTCTGCTAATTGGTTCTAGATCACTCACGTACAGAGCTCCTTCGTGAGGATTTCCAAAAGTAGCATGCAGTGGGGTTAATGCTATTATGGGACTCCCAAGTTCCCATGAAGCTGTTCCCCCAACTGTTTCTGGAATATCCTCAAGGTTTATGGGGTTTGTTTCTGCTCCTTTTCCTTTTTCTGTTTGTAATTCTTTGTTCTGTGAACTTTCTGTATTCTCAGGAGGCATCTCAGAGTCTTTCAGTTTTCCTTTATCACTTGTATCATATTGAATAATAGTTTCAAAACCAGGAGGAATGGTTTCTGACCCATGCTCTGATATTGACACTTCGCCCTGCAAAATATTTGGTAAACATTGTCTTCTATTTCTTTGGAAAGATGCAAACCTCACCTGTGCATCAGGTGACAAGGTCTGCACCCTGCTTTGAACTTCATCATATGACTTAACATTCCTGAAAATATCATCATAAAAAGAATCTTCATGTTCATATGCTTTCAACCCACACTGTGCAACATGCCGATTTATAATTTGATATGGATCATGTTTCCTGTGTTCTATATCTACTAATTTTACTTCACTCAATGATTCTGCTTCTGCCTTGGAATGACCGAAGTTTAACAAAGCAAATTTTCCTAAATAAACAGGAAAATACGGCCATGACTTCTTCTATTGAGCTTTTAGTTCAAGTCCAATTCCGCCATTTACCAACTGATAAGCTACTTCTCTGCAAATTAACCTATCTGGGAGTATTTTTGGAAGTGCATGTGGTGGGATAGAACATCCATAAACCCTAACATATGAGAAATGTTCTTCAATGAACCAATCAACAACTGTCTTAAGATTTTCTAGAATGGTATGTGAAATTCGAGGAGGTTCACATCCGAAGAACATTCTGTGTAGAGGAATTATAACATAATGACATACCTCATAAAAATTATCTTTGGCATTGTCTTCCCACATAGCCGAATGATACTTATGGACAGGCTCTATACAGGAAGGATCCCAACTCCAATTCATCAATGGGAATGGAGTTTTAAAGCAAATAGCATCCATTATATAAGCTGACATGTAAAAGGCCACTGGCTGTCCCTTTTCCTTAGCTGTTTTGTAGTTTATAACTTCTGAGGTGATGTTATCTGATAATATTTTATGCCAATTGAAACTACGCCCTTCTAAAACCTCTTCTAAAAATGGTGTCCAGTCTGCATAGAAATGAAAAGGATCTTTTCTTCCAAAGAGTTTACATAACATCATTCCTAAATACACCATGTATTCATTCAATGAAGCAGTGGCATATATCCCATGTGCATCGGCCCTAAATTTGTTCTCATCTCTTGCCCATCCTTTTATCATATCAGAATATGTTTGGCCACCTTCTACACATTCTTTTTGTTGAAAAGCAGCTACAAATTCTTTATTAAAAGTGTGCCTATAATTTGGAGATAGTTTATACATTACTTGTATATGTTCGGGCCTGAATGAGCCGATAACAGCTCCTTGCTCGTTTAGGATACTTCTTTTCGGAACGTCCACTTTATCCAGTGCCCAGACAATCATATCTGTATATGAAAATAGTCTCGGACGTGCTACAACTTTATGAAGACCTGTTTCAGTGATGTCTCGGAGATGGTTGTCTGTGCCATTGTCAGAATATGAGAGTTCATTTTCCATTTTCTCTGCAATTGCAACCCATGATTTAAGATTGTGAACTACTCCAGCTACAGTAGTGTCTGAAATGATGTCGCCTTCTGGTTTTTCTTCAGTTTTCTTTGAAGCCTTTTTAGGCGCCATGATTGTATGTTCACCAGCTCCGTGTTCAGTACCTCAGCAGCAAGATTTCAGAGCAAGAAAAACTACCAATTATGGAATAGCCCCAAAGAGGAGGAAAAATCTGTGTTCGCTCGAACACCTGTAACAGAGAAGAGTTCAGCTTTAAAATAATGTAAACGTTTCAAAAATTATTTTGAATATGTCGTAAAATCCTCGAGATTTGTTCATATGTTATGAAATAAATGCAAAAGATATTCCTGATAATCTGCATTTAATGTTTGTACCTGATTTCTTGCGATATTTTTAAATATGATAGAAACTTACCAAGTCGAATAATTATTGCAATTAATGATTCATTTATTAAAAGTTTAAAACCTTAATCTTTGCTTTGAAGAGTGGTTAATTAATGTTAACTTTGGTTTAAAATTGAAAACGCTTTCATCGGAGTTTCGGAACTTTCGATGTCAAGAAAATAAGTCATCGCAAAACCCCGATCGCCAAAATTGCGATGTATTAATTTAGTTAAAACCCATTATTGTCTTAATTAATCCAGCTTAGCTTTTCGTAATTTCGTTAATCAAGAAATCGGAAATCGGGAAATCGAGGATCGGGGAAACGAGATATTTGATGATATGAAAATTTTTGTTCGCAGAATCGCGATTTCCCGATGAGATTATTACTCTTAATCATACTTAATCATTAATTAAATTAACTTTAAACCTTACTTAAGAATTAATTGAAATCGCGGATCGGAAAATCGGAGAATATGATGTTAAGTTTATTTGTTCTTGCAAAATCGCGAATCGCAATTTCCCAATTTGATTAACTTAAAGTTTTAAAATCTTTTTTTTTTTAAATGTGATTTGAATAGATTATGAATTAATCAAGGATTAATAAATCGGGAAATCGGAGATCGGGGTTTCGCTATTTGATTTACATTGAAAATTGTTAAAACAAAACTTGCGAATCCTGATATCTCGATATGAATTTAACCTTTCTTTAAGTTTTATCATTATAGTTCATTTGCAATATTATTTGAAAAAATGTTTGGAACATACGTTCGTTTACATTTTAAACATTTTTTCAAAAATGAATCACAAAGGCATTTCTAATTCGTCGTATGTGAAATATTTTGTTTTTAAATTTTTTTATATAATGCAGAAACTCAAAGATACAATTTTTTTTTTTTTATCTTTAAAATAAAAAATCGAGTTCATTTTCAACAATCCAGATACAGAGTCAATACAGTTAGATGCAGAGTCAGAGAATCCAGATGCAGATGCAGATCCAAAGCAGAGTCTCAAGTGGGCACATACTACTCTTTAGGATGTAGGGGATCATGTTGGTGATCCAGTCAATACTAGGAGGACTCGATCTAATTTCAAGGAGCCTCCTATTGCACTCACTACCACGGAACCATTTCTCTATAGGAATATTTTCTTGGTTCAGACTTCATATCCACAGTCTTATGGTGAGGCTGTTGGAAATCCCTTTTGGGAATTTGCCATGCAGGAGGAGTACAACTCCTCGATAACTAGACTTGGGATCTTGTTCCCCTTCCTTCTGGAAGGAAACTTGTCATATGGGACCAAGAGCACAACAAATGGATAGATTAACAGATACAAAGGTAGGATTGATTCCAAAGGCTTTCAGCAGGTGCATGGAATTGACTATGATGAGACATTTTCTCCAGTAGAGAAGATGGATTACATATGTTTGGTACTTGCCATTGCAGAGACCAAGGGATGGGAAGTCCATCATATGGACGTGAAAAATGAATTTCTTCATGATGATCTCTCTGAGGAGATCTATATGGAGCATCCTCAAGTATTTATGCAGGATTCATCTTTGGTATATCGACTTAAAAAATCTATTTATGGTCTCAAGTAGGCTCCGAGGGCATGGTATGCCAAGATGGACTCATACCTGCTTTCAAAGAACTTTGTATGTTGTAAATCAAACATGAATGTCTACATGCTCAGGACGACTGATTCAATTCTACTCTTAGTTCTGTATGTTGATGATTTTTTGATCATCGGTTGCTCGACTTCAACGATTGCTACAGTCAAGAGGATTCTACCTGACAGGTTTTTGATGATGGACATGGGTCTGCTACACTTCTTCCTTGGACTCGAGACCAGTCAAGATGCATCAAGAATCAAATTGTCTCAGGACAAGTATGCACAAGATCTCCTTGAGAGATTTCACATGATAGACTGCAAGTATGCTCTGACTCCTTTCCTTTCAGGAGTTAAAACTAAGGATGGCGGGGATAATCCACTAGTTGACAGTACACTCTACATACAACTAGTGGGGAGATTGTTGTATCTCATGCACTCTAGACTAGACCTCTCCTATGCAGTTGGCGTAGTTTCTAGGTTCATGCAAGAGCTGCATGAGCTACATTGGAAGGTTGCAAAGTGTATCCTTCGATACGTACAGGGCACGATCACCTTTGGGATTCATTATTCAACATAATCTACATTAGATCTCATTGGGTTTAATGATTCTAACTAGGATAGTGATAACACTGATCGCAAGTCCACATATGGTTACTCACTCGGTCTTGGTTCTGGGCCTATCTATTGGTCGAGAAAGAAGCAAGCTGCTATTTCTATTTCTTCATCCAAGGCAGAGTACAAAGGGGTATTTAACATAACCATTCAAGATATGTGGCTACATCATTTTCTCACTGAGTTGGGCATTCATTTTCATCGACCGATTGTCATGTGGTGTGATGACCAGAGCACTCTGAAGTTCTATAGAGATCTAGTTCAGAGGTAGCGGATAAAGAAAATTGAGATCCACATGCACTACATCCGGGAATTAGTACATGAGGGGATCATCAACCTATATTTTTGTCCTTCAACAGAACAAATGACATGCATCTTCACCAATACCTTCACTGAGAAGAAGTTCCACTCTCTGCGAAGTCGTGATGGAGTGAAGGACACAGTTGCCTAACAATTGTCAGTTCTTATTTTTACATACATTGTACCTTGAGGGGGGGTTTTTACCATGAGGTTTTCCCTCTTTCCTCACTTTATTTCAGTGTATCTTTTGTATTTGGGTACCTAACATGGTCTCGTTGCCGGGACCCATTCTTTATTTTCACCATAGTGATGTTCAGGGAGGTGTTGGAGTTACTTCACACACACCTAGGATTTATTTTTTCTTAATGTCCTAATATTTTCCTATGCTTATTAGTCATTATTCAGTCTCCTAAAGTTCAAGGGAGAATATTCCACCTCGAGAATATTCTCTTCAATTGACACTTCGGTTTGACTAGTTGAGTTGAGTCTAGATGTTGCATTGGTTTTGTCACCATGCAACATTGGGATCATCACCATGATAATGCACATTAGCCTTGGTTTCATCACCATACTAGAGTATTACCCTTGATTCCTTGATATACTCCTCACTACACTATGTTTCATTCAATTAACTGAAGACTGGTTGACTAGTTAACTCAACTTGGTGGCAGTTCACTCCCATAACTGCCTGAGAGACTAGAACAGGTGGAAGTTCACTCCTGTAATTGTTGGTGTGTGTCTAGATCACTCTATACCACCACTATGGCGCATTGGTTCTCCTCCAGTGCGGATTGATTGAGTTATATAGAGTATATCATGTGTAAATTATTCATTATTCATCATGGTTAATGAGAATTATTCCATTCTTTCTCTCTTGCTTCTTCTTTCTCAAATTCTCTTTGAAAATGTGTGTGGTATTTTCTGGCTAGATCTATTCTGTGTAGGTTCAACACATTTACACAAAGACATGGATTTAAACCACTTCTCGCCACAATCAGGTATCTATGTGGCTACAAAAATAGAATGCTCAGAGACTTCAAAATCCAACAACCCCACGTTAGTCTTTGTCCCACTGAAATTTAGTGCAAACTTCTTAGCCACTTCCGGATGTCCTCTTTGAATTTTCTAAAAAAAAATTGAGGCAACCCACCCTCTCGAAAGCTTCCTTGAAAAATGGTTTAGAA
Organism: Picea abies; assembly: GCA_900067695.1. Lineage (NCBI taxonomy): Eukaryota > Viridiplantae > Streptophyta > Pinopsida > Pinales > Pinaceae > Picea > Picea abies. The sequence continues at coordinate 12,020 of CBVK0101228077.1, forward strand.
TTGATGAGTTGCATGTCATGTGGTTCAACTCTCACAATCTCTCCCCCTTTTTGGATCTTCTTTCCTTACTGTTTGTCCATAATTATTGTCTTGAAAACCTCCATTATCCTCTTATGAAAATGGTTATGTGAAATATAGAATAAAACATAAATTTTTAGGGTTTGATTATAGAGCTGGTACACTTAGGGTTCACCTGATTGAAAAGGTTATACACAACAATAATGTGAAGTTGAGAAAGTTGCAAGTAGGGAATAATAAGAGGGACCACAATTCAATCTGAAAGAAACTGCAAACAAGCAAAAAGAAACAACTTTGTATAAAATAGAGGGTTTTCAATGCCAATGGTTGAGTTCGCAGCACCAGTCTGCAGTGAAAAATTTGAAGTGTAGGGTTATAATGGACAGTTTGCAGTGCATAATTGGTAGTGGGTAATATTACTGTTTGCAAGATGAAAATGTAGGATGACCCCGTGAGATAACAATATTTAAAAATGGCTAGGGTTTAGAACACCAGAACTATTGGTTTTAATGGTGCAGAGAGTTGGCAATGCATTGAAAATTTAATAGTTTGTAGCACAGGAACAATATACAATAGTTTTACATTCTCAATCAACCATTTAATCAACATGCAATCATCAAAGGAGTACCTGGTGTGTATGAAATTAAACTAGTGTTTTGTGAACTCGAGTTCAACTTAAGTGCAAGCATCCAATCCTTTTCAATCTACTACATATAGTTCATAGTGCCAATCTACAATGCCAGTTTTCAAATGCTAGTAGTGAGCTTCATTCAAACTATTAGAGTTGTTCCTTGACATAATCCTAAAAATAATAATGAGTTGAATGTGCCGAAGACGATGAGATATCCCCTGACACATTTTCAAAGTGCAATGATGAGAGATTAGTGCTTAAGGTACTTCTTCGTAAACTACGAACTTTTAGTTGAGTTGGTAGCATGTAAATCTGACATTCGACTTGACCTTCAAATAGTTGAAAATGACATAATGGAACTTTTGTACACACCCTTGAGACAAGACATATGATGATAATGTATTTAAGATCAGGGGTGTGACCCATGCTAACCCATATTTTCTTCATGATCATAAAAAATACCATGACACCAAGGCTCTAACCAAGACTAAAAACAAGACTATGTTCATGGAAAAATCAAACACGAGTTATGACATGAGGCATAATTCCAAAACCTAAAATTAAAAAACCCTATGAATCAAAACAAGACAAATCCAAAGATGTTTTGACCCCTATACATCCTATGTGAAAACACCAAGAAAGTCAGAATCCATCTCATAATCATTTTTCTTTATGTTGATGATCTTATCCTAACTGGTAGTGACCCAAAACTTTTAAACCATGTGAAAACCATCCTTAAGAATAAATTTGAAAAGACAGACTTAGGATTTTTGCACTATTTCCTTGCCCTACAAGTTTTTCAAACCCAAGAAGGAATTTTTCTTTACCATTCTAAGTATGTGTGTGACCTTCTTCGTCTCTTTCACATGGAAGATTGTAAACCATCCCCTTCTCCTTTCTATTCTAGAGTCAAACTTATTTCCACTTGTACTTCTCCTGAAGTTGATGCCACTTTGTATTGTTAGTTAGTTGATAGCCTCTTGTACTTAACTCATACCAATCCTAATCTTTCCTTTGTTGTTTTTATTGTTTCTCGGTATGTGCAAACACCCCATGAAAGTCATTGGAAAGAAACTAAAAGAATACTTTGGTATGTATGGAATACAGTTCAGTTTGGGATCCATTGTAGTTCAAGGGAGACTCCTTTATTGGTTGGTTTCACTAATTTAGATTGGGCCGATGACCCTGATGATAAAAAGTCTAATATAGGTTATGTTTTCATCCTTGGTTTGGGACCTCTCACTTGGGACTAAGAAACAACATGCTATTTCTCTTTCTTCAGTATAAGTAGAGTACTGTGCAATGATTAATGTAAGTCAGAGAGCCTTGTGGATTCAAAAGATCCTTTCATAGTTTATATTCCGGTAGCATCATCCGACCACCCTCTCATGTGAAAATAAGAGTTCCATCAAGCTTGTCAAATATATGGTTCAACATCAACGCAACAAACACATTGATATACACATGCACTTCATAAAAAATCTCATTCATGATTGAGTTATTGAAGTGATCTTCTTCCCTATAGACGATCAAGTTATAGAACTTTTCACAAAGTCTCTTACAAAATCAAAGTTTTCCAAACTTCGATCTATCTTAGGATTTCAGGGTTCTTAAGGGGGGATGTTAGGATATTTAGACACTTAGGAGTTAATTAAGATCAACTTGGTCTAATGTGTTGTTAGGTAAAAGTGTGCTTCTTAGTGTGTTTCTTTAGTATTCATTAGTATGCATTTGTAGTTAGGAAATCCGACAGTCACGATATGTTCCCGACATAGAGTGATCTGACGGTTCATTTTATCCTTGATCTTAACGACTATATTGACCCGAGGCTTAACACTGGATTGGTCCATGATATCTATTTAAAGAGCATGGAGGGTCATTTTTCGATGATTGATTGTGAGAAAATCTCTTGTAAATCTCTTTGTAATATTTTTCTTTTACATTAATAAATTTCTCCAAGTGGCCACGTTGGACGGGGCCGTGGATGTTTCCCGTAGGGTTTTACCACATGAAAACATTGGTGTGTTGATATTTGATATGGTTGTGTGAGTGGTTACTAAAGGTGTTCGTCCTCTATTGGAATACATGTGTTGTCGAAAAATTATTGTACTTGGGATTTGTGATTTCCAATGAAGGTTTGAAGATGGATTTTGAAAAGGTAAAGGATATCTTGGAGTGGCCAACACCTAAGTGTACATTTGATGTGAGAAGTTTCCATGGTTTGGAAAGATTCTATAGGAAATTTATTTGAAATTTCAGCAAGAGTTATGCACCACTTACTGAATGCATGAAAAAGGGGATTTTCAAGTGGACAGTAGCAACCATGAAGTCATTTGAAGACTTGAAGAAAAAGGAACCTGAACAACCAATTTTGGCACTTCCAGATTTCAATAAAGTATTTCAAGTGGACTGTGAGACAAGTGGTTCAATGATTGGAGTAGTTTTGAGTCAAGAAGGAAGTTCGATTGCATTCTTCAGTGAAAAATTGAATGATGTTTAGAAGAAGTACTATGCTTATGATCAAGAGTTTTATGCTATTGTACAATCCTTGAATAAACGACAACATTATTTGCTACCAAAGGAGTTTCTCTTATTTACTAATCATAAGGTGTTGCAATACATTAATAGTCAAGGTAAGTTAAATCAAAAGCATTCCAAATGGCTAGATTTTTTGCAAATTTACTCATTTGTTTTGAAGCACAGGTCTGGAAAGTTGAATAAGTTTGAAAATGGGCTAAGCCAAAGAATAATGGTGTTGAATACTTTGTCAATTGAAGTTGTTATCTTGGAATGTATGAAAGAGTTGTATGCAAAAGACACAAAATTTGTAGAGGCTTGAAAAACATGCAAAGCACCTTGGAGCATTGATAGGACACCACATTTGGATTTCCACACCCAAGAAGTACTTTTGTTTAAAAACTGAAGTTTGTGCATTCCAAAGAGCTCATTGCAGCTTAATATTGTTAGAGAGATACAAAGCAGAGGGTTGGGTGGATATTTTGGCATTGATAAGACCACATTGATGGTGAAGGAAATATACTTTTCGCCTAGCATCAATAAGGATGTTAAAAAAAATTGAAAGTTGTAGAATTTTCCAACTAGTAAAAGAAAGGAGTCAAAACAAAGGGTTATATACACCATTTTCGATACCCGAGAGACCATGGGAAGATACAAGTATGGACTTGATTTTGGGAATGCCTAGGACACAGAGTGATCATGATTCTGTGATGGTTGTAGTGGACAGGTTTTCAAACATGAAACATTTCATACCATCCAAGAATACCAACAATGCTACTAAAGTGGTTGTTTTATTTTTCAGAGAGATTTTATGGTAACATGGACTGCTAAGAAGTATCACTTTCTATAGGGATACAATATTTCTTGGACAATGTTGGATGATACTTTGGAAGAATATGGATTCCAAGTTGTTGTATAGTTCTGCATATCATCCACAAATGGATGGATAGACCAAGGTGGTTAACCAGAGTCTCGGGAATTTGTTGAGGAGTTTGAGTGGAGAGAAGCTAGGAAAATGGGATTTGGTCTTGGCCCAGGATGAATATTTTTACAACGATTCCATCAATAGATCTGTAGGAAATATTCCATTTTAGATTGTTTATGGAATATCACTAAAAGGAGTTGTTGATTAGGTTAAGTTTCCAAATATTGAGGACAAAAGGAGTGTTGATGCAAGTGAGTTTGTTGTGAGCATACAGAAAATGCATAAGCATGTCAAGAGGAAGCTACATCAAAGTAATATTAGATGCAAATATGGAGCATATTTGCGAAGAAGAGAAAATTCTTTTTAAGGAGGAGAGATGGTAATGGCACACTTGAGGAAAGAAATATTTCATGGAGGTACAAATAGTAAACTCAATTACAAAAAAATTGGACCATGTCTAATTTTGAGAAATATTTTTGATAATGTATATAAGTTAGAGTTGTTGGAGGATTTTGACATTTGTCCAATATTCAATGAGGACGACTTGTATGAGTTTAATGAGGGAGAAAAAAATGATGAAGAAAGTACCTTGGTTGAATGGAAGAAATAATTACATGTTAAACTAGCCGAAGAATTAGAGAAAATATTGGTGAAGAGGGTTAACAAAAAGATCCGAAATAAACAATATTACAAATATCTAGTTAAGTAGAGAAATAAGGGTTCCAAAGATGCAATGTGGGTTTCTGAAAATGAGATAGCACACTTACAAGGATCTTCATCCTTTGTAGAATCTAGAGTTTCATCCACATGAGGTAGAGATCATGTTTTTTTCTTACCAAAGGTGTTTGCTGTAGGAGCATATTTGTCCTTAAGAAATCCACATCAACCAAAAACATTTCAATTTCAAGTTAATAAATTGTGGGGTGAGATAAGTGTTGCAACTCCCATTGTTGTAACACCAGTGTTGAAGGTGAGTATTTTAACTCTCATTGTTGTAGAACCAGTGATGAAAGTGAGTGTTGTAACTCCCATTGTTGTAACATCATTGCTGCAACACCCATGTTGCAAATCAAATTGTTGCAACACCAGTGCTACTATTGGATTACTGAGAGGGGGGGTGAATCAATAATAGTGTAATTATAATCCTTTTTCTCCAAATAATCCAAGTGTTATATCAATGTAGAATTATTGTCCAATAATGAGAAATAAGAAATGAACAATCACACACATACACATTACACCAATGTTTTACGTGGAAACCCAAATTGGGAGAAAACCACATAATGCTTTTTCTTATATGTCTTGAAGAATTACATTCATTGGAAGCGCCAACTTCCTTTGTTTTCTAGCTGCAACTGGAAGGAGGATCCAACCCCCTAGTTTCTTAGGCTAAAACCCGAGGGAATCTCCAACTCCCCAATTCTCTGACTACAACCAGAAGGAGGCTACAACCCCCTATGTTCTCTGGCTACAACCGGAAGGTGGCTACAACCACCTGTCCTTGCCCCGTCCAACTGCCCTAAAGTAGAAGTAGAATGATGAAACCACTGCCACACTATCACTGTGAGATATACCACTGTAAACATGTACCAATAAACCTCAACCATGCATCAACCATGCATCAACCTATACCTCAACTTGTACCATAAACAACTGCATCAACCATGCACCAACCTGTACCATAAACAACTGCATCAACCATGCACCAACCTGTACCAAACAATATGTAATTAACCTGTACCATAAACAAGTGCAACCAACCATGTACCAAGTATGTACCAATCATGTGTCAAGTACTCATCAACCATGACCCATCAATATGTACTGACATCATCAACTATACACCTCATGTATGTGCCAACTCATTAACTACTTGTCTCAATCATGTACCCAACTTGTACCTCAACCAAAATCCCTCATCAATTTCATCATCCAAATATGATTTGTAAATCTATAATATACCTGGTGTATATGATCACATACCTAAAAACCTTCCTTAACTTTAAACAACAAGAGACTAACATTTTCATGAAACTTTTCTTTAGTCTCACATGACTAGTTTTGGATTAGTCAACAAACCTAAATTGAAATAATCATAACTTTGTACCTGTAGTGAATAAATATTTGAAACTGATATACAATTTTCTTCAGTCTGTCTTATGCAATTCCTCCAGGTGTCACTACTTGGAACCTCTCACTAATAGCAAAAATGGCATACCTTGCTGAATTCTGGCTTATTCTAGAGAGCGACCTTCTAGAGCGTGCCCAACATGAAATATTTGTTGAATTGATCTGAAACTGTTACACAACATACTACAAACTGTACTATAACCAACACATTTTGTCTTATTGAATTTGGATATGTTATGAAGAAGTTATGACATTTTTACCTGAAACAACTGTTTTTGACTAGTTTCAGGACTAGCCACAAACCCTATTTTCCACGAAGTGTAACTCCAAAAATACAAAGACCCACAAAATGAAGTTTTTACCACAGATACTTGGAAAGGTTTCCTCAATGGAATAGAAATTTCACGGTCGGAATCATTATAGAAAAAAATTTATTTCGAAAATGGTGATATGACCTGTAATAACATACCTTAGAGAGCATCATCAAAATAATTTATCCTTCCTTGAACTCCGACCTTCTTTTCTTCACCTTTCCTCATAAATTAGGCTTAGATATCCTTTGTTTACCTCAGACACCTATAGTTATTCAATATTCTCAAGTGTTTCTTAAATGAGAGAGCCTTGCCTCTTA
>CBVK0101228078.1:0-13963 GCA_900067695.1 Picea abies
ATGAGGAGTTATGTGACGTTTCACATACCACCAGAAATGGAAGGACATGTAATATCCATATATAATAGTATTACCTTCAAATATATCAAATCTCATACCATTATCCATCAAGCAAACTTGGGTCCATTACCCAAACTTGGGTTCTCCAACTTCTCATGGCCATAAGTCTCTAACCATGAGGAGTTATGTGAGATTCCACATACCACCTGAAATGACATGAATAACACTATACATATAGGATAGTTTCACTGAAAAATTCGCTGACCTTCATCTCATTATTCTACAAATGATCATGGGTTCTCTAACCATACTTCTAGGATAATTCAATCCCCAAAGCGTCTTCCTGTGAGGGATTTCACCATAAGGGGACCACTTTGGAGTTCATCCACCTGTAATTCTTATCAACCATGACAAGAAAATAATGAGTCATCTTTACATCAAACAAAATTGGGTCCATTACCCAAAACTTTGTGCTACTAAGCTTTCTTCAAGGGTTGACATCAATGACAACTACCCTTAATCAACAATCCACCGCTTTGGCATATATGGAAACAATCTGATGCAATAATGAAATCATATCACTCATGCTCCCCCTGGAACCATGCCTCTATCTCATGCTCCCCCTAGAACCATGCCTCTGTCTCATGCTCCCCCTAGAACCATGCCTCTGTCTTATGCATATGATAAATCTCTCCCCCTTTGTCATCAATGACAAAGGTATCTTTCCAACTGGGGCTGCTCCCCCTGACTGAACTGTCCTCTTATGGTGCTTCCTCATGTACATCTAAGACATATAAGATAATAATTCAAAAAGAATTCATTTCGGAGTAGAAATAACTCCAAGTCTCTAGCAAATATATTCAAAGGCTTCCTGTGGAAGTGGTTTTGTAAAGATGTCTACCACTTGTTCTTTTGTGCCCACATACTCGACTTTGATGTTCTTTTATGCAACCTTCTCCCGTAGAAAGTGATACTTTATTGGAATGTGCTTTGTCTTGGAGTGAATCACCGAGTTCTTTGAGATACTGATGGTGCTTGTATTATCACAAAATATTGGAATGGGCTCATCATACTCAACCTATATATCTGTCAGAGTTTGTTTCATCCAAAGAACCTGTGTACAACATGATGCTGCTACAATATAATCTTCCTTGGTTGTAGATAAGGATAATGATGATTGTTTCTTGCTTAGCCATGATACTAAAAACTCACCCAAGTAGAATGTTGCTCCACTGGTGCTTCGTCAGTCATCAATACAACCTTCCCAATCTGCATCTGTGTAGGCAACAAGTGATAGATCTTTTCCTTTTGGATACCATAATCCAAACTCTTTTGTTCCTTTGAGATATCTGAAAATCCTCTTTACTGCTAATACATGTGATTCCTTTGGTGCTTCTTGAAATCGTTCCACTTTTTCTACTGCCTGCATTACATCTGGTCTGGATGTTGTCACATATAGTAGGATGCCAATCATTGACCTATATTTCCTTTGATCTGTAGACTTCAAATCATCATCTTTGCTCAACTTGCAACTGGTTTGCAATCTTCCATTCCAAACCTCTTTAGCATTTCTCTGATATACTTGGTTTGAGAAATAAAAATTCCTTGGTTGCTTTCACGTATCTGAAGTCTCAGAAAGAAGGATAGTTCTCCAAGTAATGACATTTCAAATTCATTCTTCATATCCTTTGCAAATTTTTGTCTTAACCTGTCATCATCACTACCAAAAATAATATCATCAACATAAACTTCAATTAATAAAATATTACCTTGACTTACTTTGATGTAGAGGTTGTTGTCTGCACTTCCCTTTCTGAACCCTGCTTGTTGTAGATATTTATCTAGTCTAGAGTACCATGCTCTAGGAGCTTGTTTAGACCATAGAAGGCCTTCTTTAATTTGCACACATAATCAACATTCTCTGACAACTGAAATCCTTCTGGTTGTTCAATTTAGACTTGTTCTTCAAGTTCCCCATTCAAAAATGTTGATTTTACATCCATCTGATACATTTTAATATTTTTGGAGCATGCATAAGCTAAAAGCAAATGAATTGGTTCCATTCTAGCAACTGGGGAAAATGTTTCTTCAAAGTTGATTCCTTCAACTTGTGCATATCCTTTACATACCAATCTAGCTTTGTTCCTTGTAACTTGTCCATCTTCATTCAATTTATTCTTGAGGACCCACTTTGTGCTGATCACATTCTTATTCTTTGGTCTTGGAACCAGTTCCCAAGTGTCATTTTTCTCTATTTGATCCAATTCTTCATCCATGGCCTTATTCCAAAATTCATCCTTGTTGGCTTCTTCGAAATAGTTTGGTTCAATTGTAGATAAGAGTGCTAGGTGTGTTTGTTCTGGTGAATGGATTTTTCTTCTAGTCTCAACTCCTGCATCTTTGTTTCCGATAATCTGATATGAAGGATGATTCTCTTGTACTTATCTGCTAGGTGTCTTTGGAGACACTTGTTGAACTTGCTCTTTTGTTTCTGTCAAATTCTCTTTATCTTTCTCTTCTACTTATTTTTCATCTTCTGCTTCTTCTTCTAAGGGATGTTTCATTGATCTGTTTTCTTCTTCCTTTGATTCTGGTCTGCCTGTTTCATCAATTGTTACGTTGATAATTTCCACAACTTTGTTCAATCTTATATTGTAACACTTGTATGCTTTCCTTGTACTTGAGTAACCAACAAATACTACTTTGTCCACACGAGAGTCAAACTTTCCCATTCCTCCATATTCTCTTTTGATATAGCATTTGCTTCCCAAGACTCTGAAGTGATTTACATTTGTTGGTCTTCTTTTCCATAGTTTGTAAGGAGTTTTGCCAGTGTTGTTTATGAGTATTACTCTGTTTTGAATGTGAACTATTGTATGCACTGCCTGTGTCCAAAAAATATCTATCAATTTTGAATCCATTAGCATTGTTCGAGCCATTTCCTATACTATCATGTTCTTTCTTTCAACAACTCCATTCTGTTGAGGTGTCCTAGCAATGGAGAATTTCCTTTTTATTCCATGATTTCTGCAGTAGTCCATAAATTCCTTTGAGGTGAAATCTCCTCCATTATCAGATCTCAAGCATTTGATTTTTGAATCCATTTCATTTTCAACCATTTCCTTGTAGATCTTGAAGTTTTCAAAATCTTCCGACTTATTCTTGAGAAAGAAAACTGCAGTCATTCTTGTATAATAATCAAATAATAACATAAAGTATTTCTCACCTTTTAAGCTCTTTGTTATAGTTGGTCCAACTAGATTAGTATGCACAATTTCCAGTGGTCTTGTCGTTGAATATTCCTTTGATTTGAACCTGGTCTTTGTTTTCTTTCCTTGTTGACAATGCTTGCATAAAGTGTTGGTTGGTTTTGTGATCAGGGGCATTTCTCTGACTGCTTCTCTTTTGCTACTTTGGAAAAATTATCAAAATGTATGTGACCTATTCTTCTATGCCATAGCCAACTTTCATCTTTCTTTCCTAGACAACACTTTTCATTTCTAATTTCACTTAACACATATATCTTGCTTGAAGTTCTTGCGGTTGTAGCGACCAATTTCCCTAAACCTTCTTTTCTTATCTCACACTTTTGTGAATCGAAATTAACTTTATGACCTTGGTCACACATTTGACTCACACTTAGAAGATTATGTTTCATATATTCTACTAGTAGAACATTTTCTACCTTTTCATTCTTGTTCCCAATTCAGACTATGCCTTTTCCAATGATTTTGGCTGAATCATCATTTCCGAAGGAGACTGATCCATCTCTTTCATTTCGTAATGTAAGAAACTTCTCTCTATCACATGTCATGTGTTTTGAACACCCGCTGTCAACATACCAACCATGTTTCTTCTACTTATCTTGTAAAGCGATTGTGCATTCTTCATTTCTATACCGATCTTGATTTCTTATCCATGTCATTTTCTGAGGTTCATGTATGTGACTGTTGTTATTCTATTGAGGTTCTTTAGGAGGGACTGTCATTCTGCAATCTTTGGCCATGTTTCCAAAATTGTTACATTTGTAACATTCCACTTCAGTGCTCAAAGATTCAAACCTGTTGTAACTTCTTCTCTGTGTTTGATTAGGTCTTCTTGAATAACCCCTTTGTGTATGACTCTCAAAGTTGTTATTGTTCCTATTGTTAGCTCTACAATTCACAACTTTATGTCCAAAATTATTACATGCATAATATAAACTAAAAAATATAGTTTGATACCTGGGAGTCGAGGATATTATAAAGGGAGTTGCTCTTGTGAATCCTTCTTCTTCTTGAAGCCTATTTGTTGGTTGTTGATTTTGAAATATGACTCTTCTTGGTGGAGGAGTATCCCTATAATCTTCCTTGTACATCCTTCTATCCCCTTTGATTGTTTCTGCATAGATTTTTGGATATGCTTCTTGCTCAGTTGTTTTGGAGCTTGATCCCTTTTTCGTTTGATTGTATCCAAGTCTGGTCTTGTCAAGATGAGATTTTTGACTGCTGATAATGTCATCCAAAACTTTTGAGCTATTCTACATATTTTTCTTTTGAATATCCTTTCTTAGTGTGACAATCTTTGCTTCCAAGTTTCCAATGATCATGTCCTTTTCTTCTAGCTTTTCTTTGAGTGCTTCTTCAATTATTTTATCTTATTCTATTTGAACCTTCAATTTTGTGATCATTTGTTCTAGTTCTCGAGTGTCTTTTTTCTTGTCTAGTTCTGCTTGCATTTTCTTGTTTTTATTCTTTTCTCTTCTGATAACTTCTATGGAACACATTAATTTTTTTTGATAGTCAACTTCTGCCTCTTCAATTTCTTCTTCGACTTATTCATATTCTTCTTCGTCTTCTTCATATTCTTCTTCAAAGTCTTCCCTGTCAGAGTCTTTTACTACCATGAATAGAGCTCTTCCTGTCTCACTGTCACTAACTTCATCTTCATTTGATGATGAGATGTCTGATTTGGTGCATAGGATTTTCTTGGAATTTTTTTTTTGTAGTTCTTCTGCCTTTACATGAGTGTTTTCCTTTTGAGCAACCTTCATCATTTCTCTTTTTCGTATGAGTACATTTGTTATAAAAATGACCAATACCATCACAATTAAAACAAATTAAAGGAATCTTACCTCTATACCTACTGTTATAGCAAGATTTGCCTCACCATTGCTATCTTGCATAGAGGGCCTTTTTCCATTTCCCTATGCAGACTTATCAACCCCCTTTTTGATAAATTCAGAGCCAAAATTATATATTTTTCCACATATACGCTTCCTAACTACTTTGCAAGATGCGTATATGCTTGTTACTCCACTACAACTCATGTATATTGGGATTTGTGCCAAAAAATACAAAATGAGGTCAGGTTTCCATGTCACGACAAATGATCTCTAATCTTTGGCCTTCCATATACTGGAAACGTTCTGACTTGGCCCTTTAGTTGCATTTTGGAGGCTATAAGAGCACAATTTCGAGCTATGGAAAAAGAGAGAGAAAGCATTCAACTTTAAGAGAAAAGTTACTCTGGAGAAATTACTTCATATTGAGTCTACATCCCTTTGTCCCTCAAGTCTAAACAGAGTGTTCAACCCCCAAGCTCTTCCCTTATTTTCAAGAGGATCTCATTATATCTTTGCTATGAGATTTCCTTTGGTGGAGGATTGAAGTGGTGGAGACCCAGTTGGAAGGACCTTGGTTTCTTGGTTTCGAACCATGTCGACACGAAAGTCTGTAATGTTGATACTTCTATTGATCAATTATTAATAGAAATACTCCTTTCCTGTCCTATCAATATCTTGCAAATATATGATTATTATCCGTGGGCATGTTTGTAATGTTTATTAATGGATTGTTCTATCTGATGTGATAACTCATTTTATATACTATCACTATATACTTGCATCGCTTGTTTGTTGAGAACTTCTTGCAGGTGTAAAGCTTCAAGTCAAAGTGGTCAACGGTGGAACGACATCAAACGATTAGATCGAGATAAGCTTCTTCCTCGTATTGCACATTAGTTTATATAGCACATGTTGGAATTGAGTTTATTTCTGTAGTCATACCTATCTGTTGTGGTTTACCCTTGGCCATAGAGAGTTTTTCCCTTGTAACATAAATGGTGACTCCGCTGGGGAAAGATCTTCCTTCTAAGGGTTGAAGTATTTTTCCTTCTTACATTACTCTTTTTCCTTTGTATTTCTTGTCGTATCACAATTGGACATAGTCTATTCACTCTGGGTCTGAGTTTTCAGCCTTTTAACCTTGCCTAGCCTTGTTTTAAAAGATATATGCCCTTTTTTCCCTGACAGCTGCATGTATATGCTTGTTGTCCCACTACAAGAGACATATATATGAAATTTTCTCTTGATCAGGAACGTATACCACTTCCACCTTGCTTGTTTGCTTGGTTTAGTGACTGCTGGGTAGGTTTTGAGGATCACTGAGCCTTCTTAGGTCTCTGTGGTACCTGTTGAGATTATCTGGGATGACAGGAAACCTTTTTGTTGTTGAATTTTTGGGTGACATCTTTCTCTTTGTTTTCCATTTTTGATTTGTCCTTGGTAGTTGGGTTGTCTACTTAGCTGCTTGGTATTCTACTTGAGTGATTGCTTTTATATAGAGTAGAAGTTATATATCAAGTCGCTTATCATTCCATGCATTTTCTTTTTAAATACATTGAAAATACAAAAAAAATAGGCATTTTGCATTGGTTGGTATTTTTGTCTTTGAACCTTTATCATTAGCTTAGCACATTTAGCAAAAGATTGCATTTTACTTCTGAGTTGTAGAGTTAAAATTGAAGATTGCACTGTTTTTATTTAGCATATCATTCACTAAAAAGTTAAAGTTAGGCATTGCATTACATCTATTTTTATTTTCATGCAGAGTCATAACACCATGAGTTTCATTTCCATACCTCTTTGAGTAATCACGACCAATAAAATTTATGCTTTAAACTAAAATTGATTAGTCACGATTTTATTTTTTAAGGTGCACAAACTAGCTTAGGATTTAGTGCCTTGGAATAGGATTTTGTGAGTAAACTTCTCCAAGGAAATTAAATAAATTATGTGTCTGAGACAAGGAGTTGAGAAATCCGTTGTATAATTGGTAATATTAGAAGGCTCCGCTCACACCGGAGTTAATCATGAGGTCACGCAAAGTTAGTTGAAGGGATAACCCCTGGATACTCACCTAGCGTTAGAGATATTTCTATGGATTTATTCGTATTTGGGGATCTTTCTAGTGCCCATACCTCTGTGAGAGGTGGTGCTTTCAAGGTTTCTAGTTTTTCTACCCTACCCATACGGTGATATGGACTTACAACTGCTCACCTGTGCATTGGTTATACAATGGTTTATTAGTTTCTTGACTTAGGTTTCTCGTAGGTTACTTGCAGGGGTTATTCTGCTTGTATTCTGAGTCAGGTAGGGGTCGGACAACACACAACCTTTATGGAGGATTACCTCTCCGGGGGGGGGTCTGACCGACTGGTTGTTAAGCCTACGAGGGCCCTTATAACTGATTTTGTTACCTCCAAACTTTAGCAGGGAGTCTCAGGTCCCTCTTGGATGAGGCATACCTTCTTTAGCGAGGGAGGCCACTTAGCCACTTTAGCTCGTTTGCATGCATATTGGCCATTTGAATTTTTAGTATGCTCTTTGATTAATAGTTGACCCTAAGACTCTAGTTTTTGGTTTCATTATCATGGATAACAGAGTACATTTTACTCCTCCATTCACCGATACCCACCCCATGATGCCTCCCCATTTCATGGGGGTAGACCCTTCTGTTTTTTACAATGGTATGCACAATTACAACACTTAATCCACACCTTGGGTCTCTAGTCATTTTTATGTTTATATGCCTTCCCACATGCAACACCCTCCCTGGTCTACTTATATGAATCCTAGCATTGGATCCAGGGGCACCATCTCTCCCATGCCCACTTCTTCATTTGATATGAATCATTTTCCCATGGGAGGTTGGAACCTTCCACCTTATGGAACCAATCCTAGCTATTCTCTTTCAGGGTCCAGTGCTCACATGTGTGCTTATTACACCCCGCCCATGTATCTTTCATCTGCCATGTTGGTCCCTTTAAACACGGTTTTTTTACCAGGTCCTCAAGTACCCCCAGGTCTTCTGTATGGGGAGAATCAATTTTATAATTCAGGCTACCCTCCTTATGGGACACCCTTACAAGGGGCCAACATATATCCTCACTTGAATAATTCTTATCCTACCTCACTCTATTTGCAGACCTCAGTGATGATGCCTGTCTAGACCTCTTTAGAACACCTTGGCATAAACCACCATGTTTCTGGGCGAGGACAAGGAATATACCAGAATCCTTTCTGGCCTGCAATATTTTAGAATCAATCTTTTCCAGGACCTTGGACTCAAATACCAAAATCTATCACTAGCCCAACCACTATAAGCCACACCAATGCACCATCACCCACCCTTGCTAGTCATGATGGAGATGAGTCGACACCCTCTACAAATCATAACGACAACTCGCTTCCAGCCTCTACCAATTATGTTGGGGGCACCATCATTTTCACCTTGGATCATAACCGTGTCACATCTCCGACTCCTATTCATCATACAGGAGACGAATTTCTTTCCTCAGCCAGTCCCATCAAGAAACCCAAACATCATATACGTAAGCCTAAATTCATTTGCAGGAATTGTGAAGGAAGCCATCTTACTCACTTGTGCCCAGTGACTGCTGAGATACCAGAGGCGTGGGGCTTGCCCAAAATCCCTTCGGACTCAGACACACTCATGATCCCTCATCACATCACTTCGCCTTTAGTGATCTTGGCAGTCTCACCGCCAAGATTTTCCTTTGACCTCACCCCCTCCATTAAGGGTGAAGCGTCTCCATGCTAGTGCCTTTTATGGTCAAACTGACTCTCCCTGAAAAGAGTGATGCACCCTCCAATCACATCATCAACATTCCAAGTCTTCCCCCTTCTGAACAAGAGAGATTCATTCTTCCTCTGAATACTCTCTCTCCGAACTCTAACGAGGTCCCCTTCGACTAGGACGACCTGACAAGACATCCCATACCCCCACCTATGTATGTTCCACTAAGAGACATTATTCGAACCATAACAAAGACTATGTACTCCGTTAGCACTTTCTCCTCCTCAACTTCGAGAGATTTGGGCTTTCCCAAGCTTTTGTCAGCGATCCGCAGGATATTGACTTTCGAAAGAAGGCCGGGTTAGGAACCTTGGCATCCCCCTTTACATGTTGATTAGACAAAAAACACGAGTCTTAGTTAATCTCTTTTCCGACTCGTTACTAAAAATTGAAAAGATTGCCGAGTGATTTGTCCCTTTCACACTCGTTGAAATTGGATTTGAAAGAACATGAGTCTTAGTTAAGCTCTTTTCTGACTCGTTACTAAAAATTGAAAAGATCGCTGAGTGATTTTTCCCTTTCACACTCGTTAAAATTGGATTTGAAAGATTATGAGTCTTAGTTAATCTCTTTTCCGACTCGCTATCAAAAATGGAAAAGATCGTCGAGTGAACTTGTCTTCTTCACACTCGTAAATTGGATTTGAAAAGACGTCTATTTGGCACAAGTTTACCCCTTTTTCACACCAAGCAGACTAAACGATATAAAAAATGATATTTTTGGCGTTAAATTGTGATTGCATCTCATGCCCTTGCTTGTAGTATTGAGCCTTTAGCCGGTTCTCACTTTGCGTTATAAACCATGGCCCAAGCAGTTTGCATCCTCAACCAAGTAGAGACTTGTCTATATCCTTCTCAATTTGACACTCTATACCCTGGAGGGAACATCACCCCGAGTGTTCATCTCTCGCATGCATTTCCTTGCATTGAGCATAGGTACGTTCCACTGCTGGAACTAGTTTTTCTTACTTGCGACACTCGTTCCCTCCTCTGTATCATAGCATTCACTTGTTATGAAAAAAAAAAAAATACGGGTGGGAAGGGAGTACTATATTGTAATTGGAAACAGTCGTGTCACCTTTGAATAGACCACAAAGTTATTGAGTCCTTTCGTCATCATAATTTTGGGTTTATCATAGCCTTAGGAAGCTAATTTCGTTACAAAATTTTCTCTACTAACTGGTTAATCTTCCAACCACTATAGAGAACATTATGGATGCCTCCTGCATCTAATTGTCAAATCATTAAGTCTATGCTGTTAGAGTGCACCGTATGTCTCATGCTCTTGTTCAAAGGAAGTCTATCAACTTGTGTCGGCCACTCCTTAGAAATATTGACTTTGCATGTCGGCCATATCCTCAGTTTTTCTCAGAATCACATGATACTTTGGTCTTATGATGCACCCTGGCCCTACTTTCATCACTGGTCAGTCACATTGAACCCAAAAATTGACATTTCATCATGGGTTGTTGACTGAGTGGTTTCCCTTGTGTTCGACGGCAAGACATCTATTCACACTTTGGGATTCATACAGTGTCTTGGATTCCATTAGCCTTATTGGTGGTTTCATTGCCTTTGTCAGCAGTTTTCATCACTGGCTGCTATTCAGAGGGTCTTTTTCATGTACCACTTGCATTTGGCACACGCGAAAGATGCACAGGTTCGTTGGTTCATGAACATGTTCTTTGTACGATCTCCACCAAATCATGAAGCTCCTGCTTTGTTCCTCGTGTTGATTGATGAGATATGCCTTAATGCTCTCCTTTCAGTGGGTCTCTTTCCATCAAATTCAGCTCATGTATTCTAGATACGAGACTTAGAGTTTTATGAGTACCTTGAAGTTTGCAGTCATTAGTGGCAGGCTCTCTCACCATTAACAGATGGGAATACATCAATGTCTCATGATCAATGGATCTCTCAAATGTTCGACACCAGCTCCTTTATTCACATTTGTAGAGATGTACTCAGTGCCTTGATACTTACTTTCATCATTGGTAGGTTGTCTCATGTTTGTTAATGGTATACCTCAATGACCGGTAATCAAACGATGTCTCATCGTGTTCAACCTCAACTCATTTATTCACATGATGTAGACTTACACCATTGGCAGATTGTATTGAAGACTTGAAGACATCACTTTGTAGACACATCTTTTCTAAGCTGTTGCTTCCATTTCATTGGACCAATACCTATTTGACTTCAACGATCATGGTAAATTAGATTGTACTCCATGGTATACATATATCTTCAGATTGATTTTGAGACTGGTTTCACTGGGCCTTGTTCGTGACTATGACAACTATTGGCATGTAACCGCATTTATATTTTCCTACTCATGGCCATGAAAACTTGTTAGTATATTTTCCACATGGATCTGCATTGTATTTTTGGCAACCATGTATGCAAAGTCAGTACATAATCTAATGAGCAATTGAGTTCATCCATCTGGTTCTCTACCACTCCACTTCTGGGTAATTTATAATGTATTTCGGCCATCGCAGATACTCCTCTGATCTCACACATTAGGGGGCATCTGTTATATCAATATTTTCCTCACCATTGCTATCTTGCATAGAGGGCCTTTTTCCATTTCCCTATGCAGACTTATCAACCCCCTTTTTGATAAATCCAGAGCCAAAATTATATATTTTTCCACATATACGCTTCCTAACTGCTTTGCAAGATGCGTATATGCTTGCTACTCCACTATAGCTCACGTATATCTAGATTTGTGGCAGAAAATACAAAATGAGGTCGAGTTTCCATGTCACAAAAAATGATCTCTGATCTTTGGCCTTCCATATACTAGAAACGTTCCGACTCGACCCTTCAGTTGCATTTTGGAGGCTATAAGAGCACAATTTCGAGCTATGGAAAGAGATAGAGAAAGCATTCAAATTTGAGAGCAAAGTTACTCTGGAGAAATTACTTCATATTAAGTCTGCATCCCTTTGTCCCTCAAGTATGAACACAGTGTTAAGCCCCCAAGCTCTTCCCTTATTGTCAAGAGGATCTCATTATCTCTTTGCTATGAGCTTTCCTTTGCTGGAGGATTGAAGTGGTGGAGACCCAGTTGGAAGGAACTTGGTTTCTTGGTTTCGAACCGTGTTGACATAGAAGTCTGTAATGTTGATACTTCTGTTGATCAATTATTAATAGGAATAATCATTTCCCATCCTATCGATATCTTGAAAATATATGATTATTATCCATGGGCATGTTTGTAATGTTTATTAATGGATTGTGCTATCTGATGTGCTAACTCATTTTATACACTGCCACTATATACTTGCATCGCTTGTTTGTTGAGAACTTCTTGCAGGTGTAAAGCTTCGGGTCAGAGTGCTCAACGATGGAATGACATCAAATGATTGGATCGAGGTAGGATTCTTCCTCGTATTGCACATTAGTTTATATAGCACATGTTGGAATTGAGTTAATTTCTACAGTCATACCTGTCTGTTGTGGTTTACCCTTGGCCATAGAGAGTTTTTCCCTTGTAACACCTATCGTTGGTTCCCTTGTTCAATATTTTGACAAAGTTGGCCACTTCTTCATCATCTTTCGAGACATCACTGTGGCTGCTATATTATTCTTGTTGATTTTTCTTTTTCTTTGATCTTTTGGATGCTTTGAAGGCTTCTTCTTTTACATCTGGATTTTCCTGTTCAATTCTCATTTCATATGCTGTGAAGATTCCATGTAGTTTGTCCATGCTTATTGATTTTATATCCGATCTTTCTTCTAGTGTTGATATCTTTGGGTTAAATCTCATAGGAACAGATCTTAGTACCTTTTGAACAATTACAGATTCTTCGATTTCTTCTCCCAATCCTATGATTGCATTCATTGTTTCATTGACTCGTAAGAAGTAGGCTGCAATATTCTCATCTTCCTTCATTTTTAGTTGTTCGACCTGATCTCTGTAAGTTTGAAGCTTTGCTTCTTTGACTTTTGTATCTCCTTCATAAATATTTTGAATCTTGTCCCAAATCTCTTTAGCGGATTTACAATGTGCAACTTTGGTGAATACCATATCACTGAGACCATTCAAAAATGCATTTTTGTCTTTGGAATTATTCTCACCGAGTTTCACTGCTTTGTCATTTGTTGGTGGAACTGCTGGTGCTGTGTATCCATCTACAATTGATTGCCAAACTTGAAATCCCTGTGCATGTATATATGTCTTCATCCTTATGCTCCAAAAAGCACACTTTTGTCCATCAAATTGTGGTATTCCATTTTTATACAAGTTGGTACTCTCCATGATCTACCTTTCAGTGGTTAAACTAATTTCTGAAGGAACCTGCTCTGATACCAATTGTTGGATTACTGAGAGGGGGGGTGAATCAGTAATAGAGTAATTATAATCGTTTTTCTCCAAATAATCCAAGTGTTATATTAATGTAGAATTATTATCCAATAATGAGAAATAAGAAATGAACAATCACACACATACACAATACACCAGTGTTTTACGTGGAAACCCAAATTGGGAGAAAACCACAAAATGTTTTTTCTTATATGTCTTGAGGAATTACATTCATTTGAAGCACCAAATTTCTTTGTTTTCCAGCTGCAACTGGAAGGAGGCTCCAACCCCATAGTTTCTTAGGCTACAACCTGAGGGAAGCTCCAACTCTCCAATTCTCTGGCTACAACTAAAAGGAGGCTACAACCCCCTATGCTCTTCGGCTACAACCGGAAGGTAGCTACAACCACTTGTCCTTGCCCCTTCCAACCGCCCTGAAGTAGAAGTAGAATGATGGAACCACTGTCACACTATCACTTTGAGATATACCATTGTAAACCTATACTAATAAACCTAAACCATGCATCAACCATGCATCAACCTGTAACTCACCCTGTAATCAACCCCTACCATAAACAAGTGCATCAACCATGCACCAATCTATACCATAAACAACTGCATCAACCATGCACCAACTTGTACCAAACAATCTGTAATTACCCTGTACCATAAACAAGTGAAACCTGTTGAAAAGTCAACAAGAAACATGTGTCTAATTTAGTTTTCCCTTAATT
>CBVK0101228079.1:0-16549 GCA_900067695.1 Picea abies
ACTTTGAATTATTAAGATTAGTAAACAACAATGTTCTAACTACCTAAGGTCAAAATATGGGGCATTACATTAGTAATTTGATAGTGTAATCAACATATTCTGGATTCAATATTGCACTTGCTTCTTTCTCTTCCATTACTTCCTGCAGCTCTGTAATTTAAAAACTCCAGCATTGTCATTACTTCCTACAGCTTTGGAATTTAAAAACTCCATGATTTACTACTTGCGAATGTGGAATTTTAAAATTGTTTTAGCTCAAAACTTTAATTAACATTAAAAAAATTGAATGCACATGGATATGGTTGAAAAACTTACGTATAAATTTGTAGTTGATATATAAATCATCAATTCTTAGTAATTTGATAGTGTAAGAAATGGATTTTGGATTTAAGATTTTACTTTCGTCTTTCTCTTTCATTATTGTCTACACACATAGAAACTTCAGCGTCAACATTGATTCCTACACCTTTGGAATTTAAAAACTCCAACATTTACTGACTGCGACTATGGAATTTTAAAATTGTTTTAGTTGAAAATTTTAATTAACATTAAAAAAATTGAATGCACATAGAGATGGTTGAAAAACTTACATATACAACTATAACTTATTTTTAAATCATCACTACTTAGTAAGTCGATAGTGTAAGCAATAGATTCAACATTCAAGATTTTTCTTTCCACTTTCTCTTCCGTTACTTCATGCACCTTTGGAATTTAAAACCTCCATCGTTCACTGCCTACGACTATAGAATTTGAAAATTGTTTTAGTTCAAAACTTTAATTAACATTAAAAAAACATAATGAAAACAAAGATGGCTGAAAAACATATGTATAAATATGTAGCTCATTTTTAAATCATAACTTCTTAGTAATTTGATAGTGTAAGACACATATTCAGGATTCAATATTTCACTTCCCTCTTTCTCTTCTGTTAGTGCCTACACCTTTGGAATTTAAAAATTCCAGCATCAACGTTACTGCTTGCACCTTTGGAATTTAAAAACTCCATCGTTTACTGCCTGTGACTATGGAATTTTAAAATTGTTTTAGTTCAAAACTTTAATTAAAATTAAAACAACTGAATGAACATAAAGATGGTTGAAAAGCTTACGTATAAATTTGTGGCTGAATTTTAGATCATCATTGTTTAGTAATTTGATTGTGTAAGTAACAAATTATGGATACAAGATTCAACTTCCCTCTTTCTCTTCTGTTACTGCCTACACCTTTGGAATTTAAAAACTCCAGTGTCAGTTTTATTGTCTAAACCTTTGGAATTTAAAAACTCTAGTGTTTACTTCCTGCAACTGTGGAATTTTAAAATTGTTTTATTTCAAAATTTTAATTAACATTAAAAAAACTAAATGCACACATTGATGGATGGAAAAATTACGTATCAAGTTGTAGCTGATTTTTAAATCATGACTGCTCAGTGATTTGATAGTGTAAGAAACAAATTCTAGATTGAATATTTCACTTCCCTATTTCTCTTTTGTTACTTCCTGCACCTTTGGAATTTAAAATCTCCAACGTCAATCTTACTGCCTGCATCTTTGGAATTTAAAAACTCCAGCATTTACTGCCTGGGACTGTGGAATTTTAAAATTGTTTTAGTTCTAAACTTTAATTAACATTACAAAAACTGAATGCACATAGAGATGGATGGAAACCTTACCTATAAATCTGTGGTTGATTTTTAAAACATCACTTCTTAGTAATTTGACAGTGTAATCAACGAATTCTCTATTCAAGTTTTCACTTCCCTCTTTCTCTTTTGTTTATTACCTGCGACTTGGAATTTAAAAACTGCATCATTTACTCCTTGCGACAGTGGAATTTTAAAATTGTTTTAGTTCAAAACTTTAATTAACATTAAAAAAAATGAATGCACACATAGATGGATGAAAAACTTACATATAAATCTGTAGATGATTTTCATTGCTTAGTAATTTGATAGTGTAAGAAACAGATTCTGGATTCAATATTTCACTTCTCTCTTTCTCTTCCATTATTGCCTACACCTTTAGAATTTAAAAACTCGAACACCAACAATACTTCCTCTACCTTTAGTATTTAAAAACTCAAGTGTTTACTTCCTGCGACTGTGGAATTTCAAAATTATTTTAGTTTAAAACTTTAATTAACATTAAAATATCGGAATGCACACATAGATGGCTGAAAAACTTACATATAAATATGTAGTTGATTTTTAAATCATCATTTCTTAGTAATTTGATAGTGTAAGCAATAGATTGTGGATTGAATATTTCACTTCCCTCTTTCTCTTCCATTATTTCCTGCACCTTTAGAATTCAAAAACTCCAACATCAACATTACTTCATGCACCTTTGGAATTTAAAAACTCTAGCATTTACTGCCTGCGACTA
The DNA here is from genome assembly GCA_900067695.1 of Picea abies. Lineage (NCBI taxonomy): Eukaryota > Viridiplantae > Streptophyta > Pinopsida > Pinales > Pinaceae > Picea > Picea abies. Next base: position 2,388 of record CBVK0101228079.1, read on the forward strand.
TGGAATTTTAAAATTGTTTTATTTCAAAATTTTAATTAACATTAAAAAAATTGAATGCACACTGAGATGGCTGAAAAACTTATGTACAATTTTTTAGCTAATTTTTAAATTATCATTGCTTAGTAATTTGATAGTGTAATCAATGAATTTTGGATTCAAGATTTTACTTCCCTCTTTCTCTTCTGTTACCGACTGCACCATTGGAATTTAAAAACTCTATTGTCCGTGTTACTGCCTGGAGCTTTGGAATTTAAAAGATCCACAATTTACTTCTGGTGACGGTGGAATTTCAAAATTGTTTTAATACAAAGATTTCATTAAAATCAGAAAAAATGAATGCACACACAGATGGCTGAAAAGATTACGCATAAATCGGTAGCTTATTTTTAAATCATCACTACTTAGTAATTTGATAGTTTAAGCAATGGATTATGGATTCAATATTTCACTTCCCTCTTTCTCTTATGTTACTACATGCACCTTTGGAATTTAAAAGCTCCAGGATCAAAGTTACTTCATGCACCTTTGGAATTTAAAAACTCCAGCGTTTATTGCCTACGAATGTGGAATTTAAAGATTGTTTTATTTCAAAACTTTAATTAACATTAGAAAAACCGAATGCACATAGAGATGGCTGAAAAGATTACATATAAATATGTAGTTGATTTTTAAATCATCATTGCTTAGTTATTTTATCTTGTAAGGAACATATTTTAGATTCAATATTTAACTTTCCTCTTTCTCTTCTGTTACTACCTCCACCTTTAGAATTCAAAAACTCTAGCATCACCGTTACTTCATTCACCTTTGGAATTTAAAAACTCCATCATTTATTGTATTCCACTGTGGAATTTTAAAATTGTTTTAGCTCAAAATTTAATTAACATTAAAAAACCTGAATGCACACAAAGACAGCTGAAGAACTTATGTATAAATTTGTAGATTATTTTTAAATCATCATTGCTTAGTAATTTGATAGTGTAAGCAACAGATTTAGGATTCAATATTGGACTTCTTTATTTCTCTTCAATTAATGCCCTGCACCTTTGGAATTTAAGAACTCCAGCGTCAATGTTACTTCCTTCACCTTTGGAATATAAAAACTCCAGCGTTTCCTACCTACGATTCTAGAATTTTAAAACTATTTTAGTTCAAAACTTTAATTAACATTAAAAAAACTAAATGCATACAAAGATGGATGAAAAACTTAGGTATAAATTTGTAGCTAATTTTTAAATCATCACTTCTTAGTAAGTCAATAGTGTAAGCAAGATATTCTGGATTCAAGATTTTAGTTCTCACTTTCTCTTCCTTTACTACATGGACCTTTGGAATTTAAAAACTCCAGCGACAGTGAAACTTCCTGCACCTTTGGAATTTAAAAAATCCAGCGTTTCATGACTACGACCGTGGAATTTTAAAATTGTTTTAGTTTAAAACCGTCATTAACATTTAAAAACTGAGTTTAAGAAAAGATGGCTGAAAAACATATGTATAAATATGTAGCTGATTTTTAAATCATCACTGCTTAGTAGTTTGATAGTGTAAGAGACAGTTTCTGGATTCAAGATTTCACTTCCCTCTTTCTCTTTTGTTACTGCCTCCACCTTTGGAATTTAAAAACTCTAGTGTTAGCGTAACTGTCTACACATTTGGAATTTAAAAACTTCAGCGTTTACTGCATGTGGTTGTGGAATTTTAAAATTGTTTTAGTTCATAAATTTGATTAACATTAAAAAAATTGAATGCACACAGAGATGGTTGAAAAACTTACGTATAAATATATAGTTTATCTTTAAATCACCATTGCTTAGTAATTTTTTAGTGTAAGCAAAGGATTCGAGATTCAAGATTTCACTTCCCTCTTTCTCTTCCATTACTACCTACACCTTTGGAATTTAAAAACTCCAGTGTCAACTTTACTTCTTGCACCTTTGAAATTTAAAAACTCTAACGTCTCCTACCTACGATTGTGGAATTTTAAAATTGTTATAGTTCAAAAATTTAATTAACATTAAAAAAACTAAATGCACATAGAGGTGGCTAAAAAAATTACGTATAAATCCGTAGTTCATTTTTAAATCATCAGTTCTTAGTAATTCGATAGTGTAAGCAACATATTTTGGATTCAATATTTCACTTCCCTCTTTCTCTTCTGTTACTAAGTGCACTTTTGGAATTTAAAAAGTCCAGAGTCAACGTTACTACTTCCACCTTTGGAATTCAAAAAATCCAGCGTTTACTGATTATGACTATGGAATTTAAAATTTGTTTTAGTTCAAAACTTTAATTAACATTAAAATAACTTAATATAAACAAAGATGGCTAAAAAACTAACGTACAAATATGTAGCTAATTTTTAAATCATTACTGCTTAGTAATTTGATAGTGTAAGAAACAGATTCTGGATTCAATATTTCACTTCCCTCTTCCTCTTTTGTTATTGCATGCACCTTTGGAATTTAAAACCTCCAACATCAAAATAACTATCTACACCTTTGGAATTTAAAACTCCAACGATTATTTCATGCGACTGTGGAATTTTAATTTTTTTTTAGTTTAGAAATTTAATTAACATTAAAAAGACCGAATGGACACAAAGATGGCTGAAAAAATTATGTATAATTTTCTAGCTCATTTTAAAATCATCATTTCTTAGTAATTTGTTATTGTAAGCAACCAATTCGGGATTCAAGATTTCACGTCCCTCTTTCTCTTTCGTTAGTTCCTGCACCTTTGGAATTTAAAAACTCCAGCATCATTGTTACTTCCTGCACCTTTGGAATTTAAAAAATCCATCGTTTACTGCCTGGGGCTGTGGAATTTTGAAACTATTATCATTCAAAACTTTAATTAACATTAAAAAACTTAAATGCACAAAGAGATGGCTGAAAAATGTATATATAAATAAGCAACTGATTTTTAAATCATCACTGCTTAGTAATTTGATAGTGTAAGCAAGAGATTTTGGATTCAAGACTTCACTTCCCTCTTTCTCTTCTGTTACTCCATGCACCTTTGGAATTTAAAAACTCTTGCATCATCTTTATTGCCCGCACCTTTGGAATTTGAAAACTCCACCGTTTCCTTCCTGAGACTATGCAATTTTAAAATTGTTTTAGTTCAAAATTTTAATTAGCATTAAAAAACTTGAACACACACAAAGATGGCTGAAAAACTTATAAATTTGTAGTTGATTTTTAAATCATCATTGCTTAGTAATTTGATAGTGTAATCAAAGGATTCTAGATTCAAGATTTCACTTCCCTGTTTCTCTTTTGTTACTGTCTGCACCTTCGGAGTTTAAAAAATCCAGCGTCAGTGTTACTTCCTGCACCTTTGGAATTTAAAAACTCCATCATTTACTACCTGTGACTGTGGAATTTTAAAAGTGTTTTAGTTCAAAACTTTAATTAACATTAAAAAAACTGAATGCACATAGAGATGGCCAAAAAAATTACATATAAATATGTAGCTTATTTTTAAATCATCACTGCTTAGTAATTTAATAGTTTAAGAAACAGATTTTGGATTCAAGATTTCACTTCCCTCTTTCTCTTTCATTACTGCCTACACCTTTGGAATTTAAAAACTCCAACGTGAGCATTACTTCCTTCACCTTTGGAATTTAAAAACTCCAGGGTTTACTGCCTGTGACTATGGAATTTTAAAATTGTTTTAGTTCAAAAGTTTAATTAACATTAAAAAAAGCCGAATGCAAACAAAGATGGCTGAAACACTTACGTATAAATTTGTAGTTGGTTTTTAAATCATCACTTATTAGTAAGTTGATAGCATAAGCAACGGATTTTGGATTCAAGATTTCACTTCCCTCTTTCTCTTCCATTACTATCTCCACCTTTTGAATTTAAAAACTCCAGCATCAATGCTACTTCCTAAACCTTTGGGATTTAAAAAATCCAACATTTGATGCCTGCGACTGTGGAATTTTAAAATTTCTTTAGGTCAAAACTTTAGTTAATATTAAAAAAAATCAATGCACATAGAGATGGCTGAAAAAATTACGTATAAATCTGTGGCTGATTTTTAAATCATCACTACATTTTGATAGTGCAAGAAACAAATTATGGATTCAAGTTTTCACTTCCCTTTCTGTATTTCATTACTACCTGCACCTTTGGAATTTAAAAACTCTAGTGTAAACATTACTTCCTGAACCTTTAGAATTTAAAAACTCCAGCGTTTACTGCCTGTGACTATGGAATTTAAAATTAGTTTTAGTTCAAAACTTTAATTAAAATTAAAAAAAACTAAATGCACACATAGATGGATGAAATACTTACATATAAATATGTAGTTGATTTTTAAATCATCACTTAAGTATAATTTGATATTGTACAACATGGATTCTGGATTCAATATTTTACTTTCATCTTTCTCTTATGTTACTCCTTGCACCTTTGGAATTTAAAGAATCCAGCATCAGCCTTACTGCCTGCACCTTTGGAATTTAAAAACTTCAGCGTTTAGTGCATGTGACCGTGGAATTTTAAAATAATTTTAGTTCAAAACTTTATTAAACTTTAAAAAATTGAATGCAAACGGAGATGGATGAAAAACTTATGTATAGATATGTAGCTAATTTTTAAATTTGAAATAATCCAATACGGATTTCTGTGTTGTAAGGATGCAAGAGCTAGGCTATACCTTTATACAGGTAGTGGTTGGGGTTTCCTTAAATGGTTACCTGTAGCAAGTCCAGATCGTAGTTAGGTCTGGAAATTCATTTATATAATGTAGTCATAGAAGTATGGGGTCGTAGCTAAGATAGTAATGACACTAAGGCAGTGAAGAGGATTAAGGTCCTAGATCCCTCTTTTGTAAAAGGCATAAAATAAGAGAGAGTGATGTCTAGGTAGAGAGGCCTTAGGAGGTCTTAGAAGTTTTGAGAGATAGATAATCAAGAGTCTGTTGTAGTCCATTTTTTATGTAAACATCTGTATAGATACATAGAGATAATAGAAAAGAAGTTTTTCCATCATATTGTTGTTCATATGTTTATGTATTTTATGAATGAATGTTGTAGATGTATGATAAGTTTCATTTACAGTAGGAATATAGATTTATCTATATTTGTTTGAGTTTGAAATATCATTTTGGGTTATTTAGGTTGTGTAAGGAGTGCACAACAGAACATTTGAGATTTTGTAGCCAGTGAAAGGAATGCACATCTAAACTCTACAGAGTCAGAAAAGAACATGCTAGAAGGGCACATCAGGGTGATCATAAACTCAAGAGGAACCCCAAGGCTTCTCAGTACCTTGGAGGAGAAACTGTGTAGAGAAATCATAGAGAGATAGGGTTATTGAGAATTATGTAGATCTCTGCTAGGAAGGCATCGGGCGAGTGCAAGTGTGCACAGAAGGAACTCTATATTGAGCTTGGATAAAGACAGAGTTATTGAACACTTTGTAAGGAGATTCTCTGCAAGGCGTGCATTGATCCAGGAGAACGCTAGGAGGGTGAGAAGAATTTATTTCCAATAAATCCTCCAAAATGAGTTAACGAAATCCCAGGAATTCAAGGTGTGCATGGGAGATTGAAATCTTTGAAGAGATTAAGCTCATGAGGAGTAACACAAAAAGTGTGTAGGAGTCGGACTTAATTTGAGTCCATAAGCTCAGAAGAGATAATGCTTGCCAGAGCGAAGTGAGACCAAGAGTCAGGTTCTCAGGAAGAACTTCAAAGGTCGAGATATTTGGATGTGGACTAAGTCTTCCAAGTCGGGAGAAGTCTAAATCTCAGGAAGAAGAGTGACCACAACCATCAAATTGGTTTTGAGGTGGAATCTGAGCCATCATATTTGAGTTCAGTGAACAAAGGGAGCATAGAGGAAAGAATGGATCCCATCCGTTAGATTTGAGAATGAAGGATCGATCGCCATCTGATCAAAGGAAGGTGCATGGGTCTTAACACTCGCATGCACATGAGAGTGAATCTCTAAAGGTTTGAAACTTGAGATTCGTGAAGCGTGGAGAGACAAAGGGCCAGCACGAATTTGGACCATTGTATCCAAAGGGAATACATGTCAATGCGTCAGATGATCCAAGGGAATGCGTAGGTTGAAGTGTTGAAACACCCAAATCCCTATGAGCCGAAGAGACAAGAGCCATCGATCTGCAAGGGGACACTTGTCACCATATTGTGAGCTCTGGGGAATGTTACCCTAGATTTTCAGTTTGAGAACTGAAATAGCTGAAGCTCGAAGACCCGAAGTAAATCTAGGTCGTCAGATCCAAAAAGGGGTACGTGGTGAAAGATCGTGGAATCTAGGAAAATTTTATTGAATATCTCCATTGATATTTTAGATCTGCGAAGTTTGGAGAGCCAAAGTACCTCTGATCTGTAAGATCACCTGAAGTGAATCTGAGCCAAAGGATTGGGAGAAGTGATGTGGTGAATATTTGGACACTCTAGGTAAAGTCCTGAAGTGATTTGCAGTCGTTAGATCAAGAGAATACATGGCAAGGATATGAGCACTCCGGGTAAAGTATCGAAGTTATTTGTAGCTATCAGATCAAGAGGAGACGTGGCGAAAATCTATGAACTACAGGTGAAGTTATAGATATATTCATATCCATCATATCAAGGGAGACGTGGCATAGATCCATGCACTTTATGTAAATACCCAAATAAAACTTTATATTTTGATTTGAGGAGGAGACACGCAATAGAGGATTAGCAACTCTGGGTAAAATCCACAAGGAGGTAGGAGTTTGACATTTGAGATTTCCAAATCCCAGAAGTCTGAAGTGACGACATCTGTTGAGGTGAAGGTGGACATGTGGTGCAAGATCCAGAACTCTCGAAGAAAACAAAGGAGGAAAGGTCTGAAGACCCAAAGAAGATATTGATCATTGATCGAGAAGGGAGTCTGAGGACCATCGATATGGTTGAGGAGGCCAAAGTCCAGAAGTGGGAGCACAACCGTTGATTAGGAAGATATGTGTCAACAGATCTTTCACTCCCGGAGATACCCAGTCAATAGAGAAGGGAATTTGAGAATTGAGATTCCCGAAGGCTGGATCCACAAAGGAGATCCTAACCGTAGGTTCAGGGAGAAAGGTGGTAATAGATCGTTAACTACGAAATATTGGAGTATGAAGGAGAGCGAGGTTTGAGATTTCAAATACCCGAAGTCCAAAGTTGTGAATATATCACAGTCCTTGATCTAGGAGGAGCATATCTAGTCCGTAGATTGAAAAGGCATAGGTCTAAAGTGTCGATTCAGACTTTATCGTCAAGATCATGAGATTGATGATCGGGAAGATGACGGGTCCAAGAAAAGATCGAATGATAATTTTCCTTGAGCGAGCCACAATTTCAACCATGGTTTTGACAGGGATATAAGTGGCATCACGAGGAAGATTGCCGAGAGAAAAGCAGGTTGGTTGGAAACCACTCTTTCCCACATATGTAATAATGCATTAGCACAAGGGCACAACCCAGGGGAATATGAAGAAGGGGCTCGTGAAAATGTGCTAGCGCCCATGAATTGAAGAGCACTAGAACTTGTAGACATAGGGTGTGGATTTCATAGGACCTGCGCAAAAGGAAGGAAAGGGGCATGTGTATAATTGATATGGTTTCATTCAGAAGCTTGAAGAGTTGATCCAACTCAAAAATTGGAATGATCCAGAGATCGGGAGGTCCCAGAACCCCGTAAGGGGAGGGGGGTTGCATTAGGAAGTACAAGAGTTGGTTTTCGTCTGTAGATTTTAGGTGAAAGAGAAAGAGGATAAAGTCAAATTTTGTTTGCAGATAGAAGATAGGAAGATGGTAAAAGGCGATGACATGATAACATCAGGTCGTATCATAAACATGAGTTTAATTGTAGATAATAGGTGAAGGAAGCATAGTATTGATGCTCCGTGAGAAGGTTGTTGCATTGACGCAACAAGAAAAATTTAAGAGCCAGGTGAGTTGTGAAAGAGGATGGAGATGATCATGTATGTAGAGTAATCCATAGGCTTTCTAAGAGGGAAGGTGGAAGGTGGGAATGGCTATTGAAGGCCATGGACGTGGTCGAAGAGAAGGCCGCAAGAAGAAATGAAATCCAGAGGTGGATCTGTAGCTTAATGAAATAAGAGAGAGGATGGAACAACTAGCATTGAAGATGCAACAAAATGATAAAGTGCATTGGGTGTATGAATGGCCCATGAAGAATAAGGTGAAGTGGCTAGTTAAGACATTGTTGGCCAAAGGATAGTGAAGGATGATGAGAAGGTGTCTGAGGAATATTGAAAACATCAGTGAACCAGAGGAGGAAGTGCTTCACATCTGTGATCCAGAAGCTGGGATAAACCTCAGCGACAAGAAGGAGAAGAGATCAGATAAAGATCTCATAAACTGCAAGGTGGGAAGAAACAAAATTTCAAGTTGTCAGCTGGGCAATGGAAAGAGACCAGGTGGAGGTCTCGTATAATTCTAGAGGAGCAGTGATGAAAGTTTAGATTGCCAAGTGGGTAATGAGATGGGATCGATTGATCTCATAGACTGCCAGGTGGGTAGCAAAAGTCTCTTGATCTCAGAAGTGAGTTCATGTGAGCAAGGAGTGTTGATGGGTGAAAATTGATGTGGATTTGCAGACCATGTGAATGAAGATGATGAGAAGTTAAATACTTCCACCATCCAAGAGGATGATCAAAGGATCATTCTAATTATTGGGGGAATTCATATATTCCTAACAGATAGCCCAGTTGAGGCCAGAGCATGTGTTCCAGATGAAACAATAGAATAAGGACAACCAACGGTGACTTCAATGATGAAGGAGGAGATATTATAAGATTCCTATGGAGAAGAGGAATAAATGGAGCAGACATTGATGTCTACCCCAGTATAAAAAGAGGATCATTCAGAAGAATGGCTCAAATTTTTTAGCCAGGAAGATGAAACAGAGATGATTGTAGCACTGGAGCCTTCAATAGAAAGAGGAGTAGAAATAAAATACCTTGATGATCTGTATGCAGAATTGGAATCCCTAGAGAAAAGGGTAATGGTGCAAATTTTTCACATCTGGCAGGTCAAGTTGGAAAGAGATGAAGGAGCATACCAGCCAGGGGAGCAGCTGGAAGAACTTGGACTTGAAAAAACACAAGAGGAGCTAGAAGAAGCCAATTTGTCAGAGGAGGAAGCTGAGCGGTAGCTCAAAGATCAGACTATGGAATTGGAGTCTACAATAGAGTGGAAACTTAGTGCCACAAGATCAAGTCGATCCACCCACTAATAAGGAAGTGTAATGGAGTATACTGCATAATAAGATCCAACCACTTGAGTAGCTAGACAGGGTGATAGAGGAGAAGATGAAGCTGATGTTGAGGTCAACAAAAGAAGTCATCAAAGAGGAGTTGAAAAGAGGAGATCCTGCCATAGTAGTAGGGAAGAAACAAAAGAACAAGTAGCAACAATGGAAACAACATAGCTAGAGAGGAGATAGAGGACAACTCCAAAAGAAAATTTGGGATCCAGGAGGATTACAACACTAGAGAAGAAGAGTTCATGAGAAGATCATGATTTTTCCTAGCAGTGGAGTATGATGCATGCACATCACTCCACCTCAGCAAATGCACCGACATGCCAACATGCAGATGTGCAATGAAGAAAGGGAGAGGCACTGACCCTCCCATTTTTAAATTTGAAATAATCCGATACGGATTTTTGTGTTGTAAGGTTGTAAGATCCATGACATACCTTTGTACATGTAGTGGTTCAGGTTGCCTTAAATGGTTACCTGTAGTAGGTATAGATCGTAGTTAGGTTTGGACATTCGTTTATGTAATGTAGCCATAGAAGTATGGTTTCGTAGCTAAGATAGTAATGAAACTAAGGCAGTGAAGAGGATTAAGCTCATAGATATCTCTTTTGTAAAAGGCAGAAAAGAAGAGAGAGAGAGGTCTGGGTAGAGAGGCCTTAGGAGGTCTAAGAAGTTCTGAGAGAGAGAGAACCAAGACTTTGTTGCAGTCCAGTTTTTATGTAAACATTTGTATAGATACACAGAGATAATAGAAAAGAATTTTTTCCTGCATATTGTTGTTCATGTGTTTATGTATTTTATGTATTTTTTGAGTTTGAAATATCATTCTGGGTTCTTTAGGCTATGAAAGGAGTGCAGAACAGGACATTTGAGATTCTGTAGCTAGCGCAAGGAATGCACATCTAAACTCTACGGATTCCAAAAATAACATGTCAGGAGGGAACACCAAGGAGATCACAAAATCAAGAGGGACCTCAAGGCTTATGAATACCTTGGAGGTGAAACTATGAAGAGAAAGCACATAGAGACATATTTATTGAGAATTTTTTAGAGCTCGTCTAGGCAAGCATCGAGTGGGTGCAAGTGTGCACATAAGGAACTCTGTATTGAGTTCAGAGAAAGACATATTTACTGAACACTCTGTAAGGAGAAGGTCTTCAAGGTGTGCATTGAGCCAAGAGAAAGCCAGGAGGGCGAGAAGAATTTCTTTACAAGAAATCCTTCGAACTAAGTTAACAAAATCCCAAGAATGCAAGGTGTGCGTGGGAGATTGAAATCTTAGAGGAGATCAAGCTCAAGAGGATTAACAAAAAACGTTCATAGGAGTCAGACTTGTTCTGAGTCCATAAGCTTAGAAGCGATAACACTTGCAAGAGTGAAGCGAGACTAGGAGTTGGGTTTGCAGGAAGAAGTTCAAAGGCCAAGATATTTGGATGTGGACTAAGTCTTCCAAGTTGGGAGAAGTATAAATCTCAAGAAGAAGAGAAACCATAGCCATCATATTGGTTGTGAGGTGGAATCTCAGCCGTCAGATTTGAGTTCAATGAACAAAGGGAGCACAGAGGAAAGAACGGATCCCATCCATTGAATCTGAGTGTGAAGGATCAACCATCGTCTGATCAGAGGAAGGTGCATGAATCTTAACAATCATATGCACAGGAGAGAGAATATATCAAGGTTTGAAACTTTATATACCCGAAGCACAGAGAGCCGAAGGGCCGGAAGGAATCTGGACTGTTGGATCTAGATGGAATATGTATCAATGGGTTGAAAGATCCAAGGGAATGAAGAGGTTGAACTGTTGAAACATTCAAAGCCCGAAGAGTCAAAGAGTTGAGATTCATCTATATGTGATCGAACACTTGTCACCAAATCGAGAGATCTGGGCAAAGTTACCCTGGAGTTTCAGTTTGAGAACTAAATAGTTGAAGCCCAAAGACTTGAAGTAATTCTGGAGCGTAATATCCAGAAAGGGGTACGTCGTAAAAGATCGTGGACTCTGGGAAAATTATATTTAATCTCTCAGTTGAGATTTGAGATCCTTGAATTTCAAAGAGTTGAGGTAGCTCTGATCCGTTAGATCACCCGAAGTGAATCTGAGTTGTAGGACTAGGAAAAGAGACGTGGTGAAGATCTATATAATTCGGGTAAATTCCCAAAGTGATCTATAGCCGTCAGATCAAGAGGAGACGTGGCAAGGATATGAGCACTCTGGGTAAAGTCCCGAATTGATCTATAGCCTTCACATAAAGAGGAGATGTGGTGGAAATCTATGAACTCCGGGTGAAGTTCCGAAGCGATTCATAGTTGTCAGGTCAAGGGTGACATGGCATAGATCCATGCACTCTGGGTAAAGACCGGAAAAAAACTTCAGTCGTTGATTCGAGGAGGAGACATGTGTCAGAGTATTAGAAGATCTAGGTAAAAGGCATAGGGAGTCAGGAGTTTGACATTTGAGATTTATGAATCCCATAAATACGAAGTGATGAGAGTTGTCAAGGTGAAGGTGGACACGCGACACCAGATCCAGAACTCCAAAAGAAAACAAAGGAGGAAAAGTCTGAAGACCCAGATAATATCTTGATTGTTGATCTAGAAGGGAGTTCGAGGACCGTCAATCTAGTTGAGGAGGCCAAACTCCCAAAGTGGGAGATACCCAGTTAGTAGAGGTGAGAATTTGAGAATTGAGATTCCCGACAGCCGGATCCGTGGAGGATATCCTAAAAGAAGGTTCGGGGAGACAGGTGGCAATAGATCATTAACTCTGGAAGATTGGAGTATGGAGTAGATATAGGTTTGATATTTCAAATACCTGAAGTCCTGATTTGCGAAGAAAGTACAGTCGTTGATCTAGGAGGAATAGATCTTGTCTATAGATTCAAAAGGAGCATATCTGAAGCATCGATTCATACGTTATCATCAAGATATGAGATCGATAATCAGGAAGGATTGCGGGGCCAAGACAAGCTCGGACATTAGTTCTCCTTGAGTGGGACACACTTTCAAACACGGTTTTGACAGGGATATACATGGCAAGACGAGGAGGATTGTGGGGAGAAAAGCGGGTTGGTTGGAAACCACTCTTGCCCACACCCACAATCATGCATTAGCAAAAGGGCGCAACCTAGGGGCATATGAAGAAGGGGCAAAGAGCTTGCGTTCATGAACTGAAGAGTGCTAGAATGTGCAGATAGAGGGTGTAGGTGTCACAGGACCTATGCCAAAGGAAGGAAAGGGGCCTATGTATAATTGATTTGGGTTCATTCAGGAGCCTGAAGAGTCGATCTGACTCAACAATTAGAATGATCTAGAGACCATGAGGTCGCAGAACCCCAGAAGGGGAGGGGGGATGCATCACATCACTACTTAGTAATTTTATAGTGTAATCAACATAAACCTTCCTCCATCATTTGGAATAGATTGCTAATCACATCGACAATCATCGATGGATCCTTGGGAGAGATTTCAATATGATAACTAGTTTGGAGGAAAATAAGGGGGGTACTCACATATTTTGAAATGATAGTGAGCAATTCCACCGAATCATTAGCTTGTTGAATCTCATTGACGTAGAAATAGACAATGGACCCTTCACATGGTCTAATAGAATATCAGGGGTACAACATGTTTGATCTATATTAGATCACTTCTTAATCTCAAAACCCCTCAATATAGATGGCCTCTCTTGGCATTCCACTATGATTGGCACTCCAAGATCTGACCACTAGCCGATACTTCTTTCGATAAACATCAATGGTACCCCAGGAAAGAAACCCTTTCACTTTGAAAAATGTTGGCTGACACACCCAAACTTTCAAGCAAACATAATCCTCTAGTGGAAACAAGCAGCAATCACAATAGGTACTCCTATGTACAAATTCCAACAGAAGATAAAAAACCTCAAGAAACACATAAAGTCCTGGAAAAAATCCACTTTTGGCAACATTTTCCATGCTCAAGAAATCCTCAATCATCAAATTCAAAACTTTCAACAACAAATCAGACTTCAAGTCTTCATTGAATCTCTAAAGGAACAAGAATCCATTCTCAACAAACAACTGATAGAAACACAGGCACAGGAAGAAATTCTCTGGAGTCAAGAATATTGCATTCAATGGCTCAAAGAGGGGAAAAGAAACACCAATTTTTTCCACATATTGATGCTTCAACGTCTCCATACTAATCTAATTACTCACCTTATTTCAAACCAAGGCTTGTAAATTCAAAAACATGCAGAGATAGAACAAGAACGTTTTTCTTACTACAAGAACCTTCTCTCACAACACCCTATCAATCGCACTCAAGATATCAACTATATCCTCAAGAACATACCAAACAAGGTCACCAAAGAACAAAATGAGGCTTTGATGCATCCAATTACCCAAGAATAAGTTGATCAAGCCCTCATGGACACTGCGATGGGCAAAGCCCTAGGGCCTGATGGATTCAAAATGGACTTATTTTACCATTACTGACATATGATACGAGAAGAAGTCTAGGAAATCATAGAAGATTCTAGAAAATATGGGTAGGTCCTATAGGATCTCAACGCCACCTTTGGCCCAAAATAAACACTTTCCTTTGGTTAATGATGAACAATAGCATCCTTACTTGGGACAATTTAATGAAAAGAGGCTTTACAGGTGTTACACATGAAATTTGCACACCTAGGTACCTCGTCCTATGTGTCGTAAAGCGTCGTATAAGTGTCGCATACACCTTGACACCATGGAATAACCTATGTGACAATCCCTAGTCAATGTGGAGGAGGGATATATTACATGAAGGCAAAGAAATACTAAGTACACATGAATTATTATTAATATTCATGGAAAAGAAATTGATTAAGTGAGAAAATCAAGTGCACATGAATTATTATTAATATTCA
>CBVK0101228082.1:0-16156 GCA_900067695.1 Picea abies
GGGGATAGCCATGTGTGGAATTTCAAGAAGATTCTAGAAGGTCCAAACCTAATCATTGACTAAGGGTCGAGGAAGTCAAAACCCTAACCCTAGATGACTATCGAGCTAAGTTAAATATCGGGCCGCTGGGAGGAGAAAGGGTTCCATTATTTGGTATTGTACTTGTTCCATAGTTGAGCAAAGCATCCAAGGAGTGGTATTTATAGAGCACAACAAAGGAGGTAGAATATTTTATAGCATCCATTTAGGCCACAATGTCAAAGGAAACTCCATAGTGAGTTCCTTCTTTCTTTTTACTTGCTTTCCATACCTGAAGAAAGGAGAACAAAGCGTAGGCTTCACCTTATAGTTGGGTTTTCTCCTGTATTGGGTTTCCCAGGATGTTCAATTATGTGGCTGGTGTGTATATTGTTTTTTCCTATTCTTTCACTTTTGTATTTAGTTATTTTCAAATTCAAGCAAAGATGGTAATTAATTAATATGATAAAATTAGTTTGCATAGTCTCACGAATTGTTCATGTGGAATATCCATGAAAGTTTATAGATCATTGACAATAAACAAGCACCCTTGCCACTCAATATTTTACATTGCATGAATACATTTTGAAGGCATTTATTATGGTCAAGTTTTTTTTGATGTGGTTGCTTGCATTAATCATGGTTATGGATAACCAAGATAAATAAATTTTAGTTGTAGTCACATATTGGGAAAGGAAGAGAGATATGGTTTCAAGCACCATTACTAAATAATTCCCACCTTCCTAAGTGGCCATTGATTTCTTGTCATAATGGAAATTTCCATGGTCTTCATAGAGGTGCTTTGATTGACTTAGGATATTATGAGCTTGATCTCTAATGCTTATGACCATGTTTTATTTTTAACAAAAGGTATAATGGGACCATGCATATATGTTGATGATGGAAGCATGAATACTATGTGATTCAAGTTTGGTTGTTGTGGACATTTAAATACAACTAATCTCTCTCTCTCTCTCTCTCTCTCTCTCTCTCTCTCTCTCTCTCTCTCTCTCTCTCTCTGGATGCAAATGGATTATCTTGTGTGTTTATTATTTTCATTTTAAGGAAGTTGCACACTCATTGAGTTGAATCTTTGGTCAACCTAGGAGCCTAACTGCTTTAACCTATATGCCTTTCAAAACTATTGCTCTCCAAATTTGAAATTAAATACTAGGGAAATTAATTTATGGAGGAAGATCAAGAGGCAAAAGTGATATTTCACCTATCCATTCATCCTTCTATAAAAGGCGGGAGGAGGAACCTAAGAAAGGGAGGAGAAAAGAGATAGTAGGTATATCTTTATTCTACTACTACATTATCTCTAAGTTCATTCTCTTGATCCTTCAATAGCCTAAAATTGTTAGCAATGGAATACATGATATAATATAAGGTACACCACTTGAGTGAAAGCAGAGGTGCTTCCCTCTAGAGTTAATTTCTATTTATTTGCTTCATGTATGTAGTTATCTACAATGTCTCTTTGACTAACAATACCATGATCCCGGAAACCCTTCAGAAAATCTAAGTGTGGAGTTAGCAAATGATTTGCACTATTTGGGCCTTCAGCCTGCTTGATTTTAAATTGTTGTGAATAACATATGGTATTGGAAACATGTTATTTACAAGAATCCATATCGATTTTTAGACCATTTGGGTTATTATTGGTTGTACAAAAATCTTTACCAATGAATAAATCTTTCTTTGGATATACCTACACTTATCTTTCTCTGTGTATATTATTTTACTTTCTTAGTTTAACCAACATGTTTCAGTTTTCTTTTTGCTCGGTTAATTATTGTACATATGCATGACCTATTTACTTGTTATGATTAACTGTCATACACTTACATTTTGCAGAGTTATGTATAAATTCACAATTGAATTACTTCAATGTTTATGTTGGTTTGTTTCTACGCAGTAATTTATTTCTACATTTTATATTGTATCCACAATCTAGTTATGAATTTTCCAACTCATGTTAACTTGGATTACTGGTACTTTTAGACTTTATTTTAATTAATTGACAATTTCCATAACATTTCCTACATTTACTAGTTCAATTCTACACTAAACTTTAATTCACATCGCTTTAGGAATATGACAACTATCTAACTCAACAATCTAAGGCAATAAATTATTAACCTAAGATGCACTTTAAAATGTACACTCACAAATAATTGGAGGATTAGTACCCTTAAGGGGAAAGATGTTGTTGACTTTATTAACTAATTAATCCAAACATGGAGTTAGTGAGTTTAGGGATTTTAAATTAAATTGGGTTTCCATCCCCATTTTTCCCCTTGAAAACCTGACAATGGTGTGTCAAGTGTTGTGGTGGTACCATGGGTTGGTGACATTGATTCACAACCACATTAATTCATACTTGGATTTCACCAAGAGGTTGATGGAGAGGTTTGACAAGAGAGATCCAGAGCTCCATTTCAGGGATCTTATATAATTGAGACAGACAGGGTCAATTGAGGCTTTCATCACATAGTTCTAGTGGAAGGCAATGGATGTATCAGATATATCAGAGCACATATTAGTGATGTTGTTCACTGAGGCATTGATGGAACCATTGAGGGGTTGGGTTAAGGATTTCAAGCCTCACACCCTACAAGAGGCCATTGTGCACACGAGAGACATGGGGGACACAACGTTGAAACCCAAAACCTGTACCAAACCCTTTGTGCCACAAAGAAACAGGGATCAAAAAAATCCCCAAATGGAATGGAAGGGTAATCCCAAGTTGGACGATGAAACCATACGAGAGTTGATGAGGAAGAATATTTGCTTCTCTTTCATACACCCTTGGTTCCCAAGGCATAGATCCATGAGAAAGGAGAAGATCCACTATATTGAGGTGGAATCATGCAGTGAGGAGGAGGATGAGTAGGTTGGAGCAGAGGTAGATAATGATTCAAAGGAGGAGACTACACATGAGCCAAAGAAACATCCAAAGAAACCTTCGATTCAAACAGAGGCACAACCAAAGGAGGATACAAAACCTCATAGAGAGGTGAAAGGGGGAACCATAAGAACCCTTTCCATAGTACTCAGGTACAACATTCGTAGGCTCAAGGGCCTCATACAAGGGAAACACATGAAAACTCTAGTATATGGTGGGGATACCCATAATTTCATAGATGTGTCCTTAGTATTCAGAAGGGGGTTACGCACTAAGGAGGTTGAGGGATTTCATGTGGCATTGGAAGATGGATACACGATGGAATGTTTGGACATGGTCTAGGACCTAGATGTCAATATAAGCAACTACACTTGGATGGATACCTTTTATGTAATTGACCTATCAGATACATATGCAGTAGTGGGGGTACAATGGTTATATTCATTGGGGGAGATTGGGTTAAACTATCAAACGTTGGCCATGAGATTCAGAGATGCCAGTGGATCGAGAGTGCTACTGAGAGGAATGTCTATAGGAGCACCCTAAGCAGTATCAACGAAGAGGATGGAGAAGATATTCTATCACGGTGATGTAGCTTATGCAACAGAGTGTTTGATCACCGCACGAAAGGATTCAAAGGGAAAAGAGCATTACCATCCACAGATCAGGAAGATTTTGAGTTAGTATAAGCCAATGTTTGGGACAATACCACCAGACATGGGATTCGAGCATACGATTGAGTTGGAGACAGGGACTACACTGGTGATCATCGCGCCCTATAGGCACCCCAAGAGATCAAGGACTAGATTGAGAAACCAATCAAAGAATTGTTTGTGATGGGGCACATTAGGCCCAGCATGATTCCTTTTGCTTCTTTAGTCATTCTGGTACTGAAGAAATATGGAACATTCAAAATGTGCATTGATTATAGAGTGCTCGATAAGAAAACAATCAAGAATAGGTACCCCATCACGTGCATAGATGATTTGATGGACTAGTTACATGGGGAAATTTTCTTCACTAAGATTGACATGCGGTCAAGATATCATCAGAGAGAAAGACATAGAGAAGACAACATTCATATACCATTTCAGACATTTTGAGTTTGTGGTCATGTCGTTTAGATTGACCAACCCACTTGCCACTTTTCAGTCTTACATGAATCACATCTTCACAAGGCATTTGAGGAAGTACCTTTTGGTATTTTTTGATGACATATTGATATACAATGGGATGTGGGATGAGCATCTGGCACATTTGGAAGAGGCCTTGGGCATTATGCAGGCATAGTCATTATATGCCAAGGAATCCAAATGTGAGTTTGGGATGATAGAACTATTTTACTTGGGGCATATCATCAATGAGCAGAGAGTACAGGTTCATCGGGAGAAGATCAGGGCCATTATGGATTGGCCAACACCCAAGAATCTCACGGAGCTAAAGGTATTCTTTGGGTTATGCAGTTACTACAGGTGGTTTGTCAGAGGATTTGCACAGTTGGGAGCACCGCTCACAGATCTAACCAAGAAGGGTGTTTTTCATTGGATGGATGAGTCACAGCAGACATTAATCAAGGAGGTTATCATCACATGCCCTATTCTATCATTTTTGTGTTTTTCTCAGTCATTTCTCTTAGATTGTGATGCATCAGAGGTGGGAATTGGAGTAGTTTTGATGTAGGGAGGCCATCCCATTGTGTTTGAGAGCAAGAAGATCAATGATTCAGAGAGACTCTACTCGATTTATGACAAGGAAATGTTGGAAATAATGCATGCCTTAACCAAATTCAAGCAATATCTGGTGGGTAGCATATTTGTAGTGAAGACTGATCACAACAGTCTCAAATATTTCTTGGATCAGAAAGACCTTGGTGAGAGACACCAGAAGTGGGTTTCGAAGATCCAAGCCTTTGAATTTGACATTGAGTATGTTAAAGGAAAAAGGAACGTTGTAGCAGATGCTTTGTCCAGGAGGCCAGCAGGGTGTTCGATGATTGATATTTGCAAAGATTGGAAGGCACATTTGTTGGTGGAGTACTCCAAAAACAAATTTTCTTGTGAGGTATTGGATGGATAGGTAGTTGATGATAGATATCAGGTGCTAGACGATGTCATTTTCTACAAGGACTAGATCTACTTGGTTCCATAATCTACCTTGAAAGGGAATATTTTGAAGGTGTGTCACGATTCGCTTGCAGTTGGGCATCAGGGGTACTTCAAGACTTACAGGAAGATCAAGAAGAGATTCTAATGGAAGGATCTCAAGGATGATGTTTTGAAACACATTGAGGAATGCACAACTTGTCAGCAGAACAAGTCCGAGCAGACACACCCCACGGGGTTACTTCAACCTCTACCCATTCCGAAGCAGAAATGGGAGAGGATTTCTATAGACTTCATTACAGGTCTTCCTCAAGTGTAGGGAAGGAACTGTATATTTGTGGTGGTCAATAGGCTGACCAAATTTGCACACTTCTTTTCCATACCCACAGAATACAAGGCCATACAGGTAGCGGATCTATTTTTAAGAGGGGTTTTTCAGTTGCATGGTTTACCTAGGAAGACAGTCAATGATAGAGATGGGTGCTTCATCATCGTGTTTTGGCAGGAGCTCTTTTGGTTGGTGGGCACAAAGCTAGCCATGAGTACCAGCTACCACCCATAGACATATGCATAGACAAATATTTTCAACAAATGGGTGGAAGGGTATTTGAGAAACTATGTGGGGATTCAGTAGCGCACATGGGTGAGATGGTTGCACATGGGTGAGTATTGTTACAACATGACTTACCATATTTCTATCAAGATGTCACCATTTAGAGAATTGTATGGATATGATGAACCCTCTTTTGTGGAGACTGTGTTTGTGGATAGAAAGGTCTCAGGGGCCAAAGACTGGGTTTAGGAGAGTCAGAGGATTCTATAGGAAGTAAAGGAGAATTTACAGGCAACTCAAAACCAGCATAATATCTATGCAAACAAGCAGAGGATAGAGCACAGTTTTGAGGTAGGGGACTTGGTTTTTCTTTGTTTACATCCATACAAACAATCCTCCTTGAAAATGAGCAGGGAAGAGAACTTTAAGCCTATATTTTATGGACCGTACAGAGTAATCAGGAAGGTAGGCGAGGTTGCATATGATCTAGAGTTATTGGAAGGTAACAAGATTCAAAACGTCTTTCATGTTTCTTGCCTTAAAAACGTAGTGGGACAACAGGTTAGCATTTCAGAGGAGTTTCCACCCTTGCATGAGGAGGGTCAGTTGGAGCTAGTGCCGAAGGAGGTGCTTGAGCAGAGAAAGTGAAGATTGAGGATAAGGTTCATTAGAGAGTGCTTAGTTATATGGAGGGGACTTCCAGTGGAGGACGTCACATGGGAGGAAGAGCATATATTGCAGCACCCAAGATTGATGTTGCTTGAGGACAAGCAATCTCAGGAAGGGAGGACTGTGATGTCATGTTCCAAAGAGTAGGCCAGTAGAAAGTGACTTAGCATTCTATTTGTTCCTGTAGACTATATTTAGTCACAAACAAGAAACAAGAGGAGAAATAAGGGTGAATAAGTGGATAAACGACGAACTAAGCCAAAAAGCATAGGAAAAATCACTTAAGCTAAACTCAACGGAGAAATAGAAGAAAAAGGTGTTGAGGGGGAGACTTAATTAATTAATCACTCACCTTAAAAGGAAAATCACCTAGCTTAAGTGATGTCAACAGAGAATTAGATTTGGAAAGGTATAAAAGGAGGAATTCGACCTAATTCCTCATTATGTTATGATTTGATGTTGAGAAGAGTTCTAGAGGAGGAAATCAACCTCTTTGTTGTTTTGTGGATTTATGGAGGAAAGCACCACCTATATTAGTTTCGGTGTTGGAAGACACACCCTATCCTATCGTAGATACCATCTAGGTATTTCACCATGCTAGTTCAGGAGTATTCAAATATATTGCGGTGATTGCGCAACTCAACCACAGAGGGTGCAAGGGTTAGATATGGTTTTGTGTAGCTGCACGAGACTAGAGCTTATCTCACTGATTCCTTCTAACCTAGTTGAGGGACAACCAGAGAGATTCTTTTGAGCCACCAGTCATTAGATTCTAACTGTGTAATCTACGAAGGTGCATCAGCCAACCAAAAAGTGTGCAGCTCTTAAGGAGGGACGTTTGGGGTTCCAGGAGGATTTCTGGATCAGATCAGAGGAAACCCTTTTGACTCATTACAGAGGAGGTCAGGGTGCACATTTTGAGACATATATCATTGGATTTCGTTGATGGAATCACTAGGGCACAAACACAAATCCTAGGAGGTGCACAACCCCCCAGGGGATGACATCCAAAGATTCAGGTATCATATCTTCATTCTGAAAGTTATCAGGAGGTGCCTAGGGACTAGGGCGCTCCGTTTGGGACAACTTCTAGGTGAATCTTTCAAGTATATCCACGAGGGCGAGTTTTCCAGCATTTGCAACAGTTGTTTTGAGTTTTCAGAACTGCATTTTGGTGATCTACATGTGCTTATGCAAATATATCCATATCTTCTGTTCATGAGTATTTTCTATTCATCGCATTGTATTCCAGTGACGATCCATGAGATCTAACTGATGATTATTTATTTTATTTTCGCATTCTAGTTGTATTTCCTGTTTTTTCCATATAATACATGCTATTGAGATTGTGTTGATTCATTACTTCTCATGCTTCATGTATATGTCCAAAATTTATTTGTATGACACACACATGCAAAAATCACCAAGCATGTTAACAAAATTAATTAAAACACATCCAAAAACCTACAGAGTATCAGATCCGAGAGTCATATCACTAGATCAACAATAGATATCCAAATCTGTCGGATTTGGGATATTTCAATCCACAAGGTGCAACCCGAGGGGGAACTACTAGGATAATTATCACTATCACCTAAGAAACCTATCTTCTCACTTTTGGTTGGATCTTTTCCTACTCAAGGGAGGTATCCCTAATGATTATGATTATGAAAGTTATAATCAATGAAGCTCAAATGTAATGTGAAGAGATAGCTCTAGTAAAACAATGTGTTTGTAGTTTTAAATAAGTAAAAGACTGATGGAGGGATCAAGAGATTAGTGTCATCCAAGAAGGAAAAATGGAGTCAAGAGGCCGATACAAGAGGGAAATCTAATCAAAGGGTTAATACTACAAGGGATACATATGTGTGTCATAAGAGGAACTTAATAGAAGCAAAGAAATACTAGGAGGGATTTTGAAAATGCCACATCAAAACTATGCCCATGTATTTTTTTAGGACCCATTGAACAAGATATTAAGTACAAAAAAATATCACCACACATAAGACAACAAAGGATTGAAGTGGGAGGGGATCTCATAAAATCCATCCAATAGGTTAGATAATAGACTTCTCTTGGCCCTATAAAACAAAATCTATCAATGTTTACCACATAAGCAACAATTCAGAAGCACTAGAACCATAAGACCACATTCATATAAGAAAATCCTTACACATCAAATATGCTCCAATAAATATTTAACCATTAATCTCCGAGGGGAAACTCCAAAAATCCAACCATGAATACAAATGGAGAGAGATACTCTTTAAATAGAGTCTATTTCCATCTCCTTTTACAATAAAATAATAATTGTTACATAGATCCACTAATCTCTCCAAGGAATACAATAAAATAACCTCTTCAACAACTTCATTACCAAAAGTAGCAATGATTTGTTGAGATCCGCTTTCTTCTCTAAGAAGAATAAATAAAAAAATGTGAGGAAAACTATACAATAATGTTCTCATGTAACCAACTCCATGAGACAAGTCAACCACAATAAGATAAAGGAGTTGGCTATGCAACAACCTCCATAAAAATTGTCAAGGTGAAACATCCTATGATTAGTGTATAAAAATATGTGCCATGTGGCCTCAAGAGATAGGGCATCAGGTGCTCCTCACCATGGGAATGCATCAATAGTGATCTCACAAAATAATCAAAGCACTTAAGAAATAAAGGTGGGGCACTCCTCGAACAAGTGGTCAAAATGTGGTGAGAATTTTTTGGCGGTAGATTTTGAAAACACCATAATTCCATTAATTTTTTTCTTTCTATTATGACTATAGTTTGGAAGTCCTGTGGCCACTTTATGTCTAAGACATCTTCAAAAGATATACACTCTTGAAACTAAGACATCTTCAAAATATTTAATGAAACCCCAGATCTAGGGTTTGGAACCTCCTATATCTCCTCCAATGTGGGATGTGTATCACTCCAAGGTGAGACATCCTCCTCAATCCATGCCAATACCAAGTAAAAACCTCATGAGGTGGCACGTGTGGCATCATGAGTGAGACATCCTCCAATAAATATGTGTAAAGGAGTGTAAAGAGGCCTCAATAAGTGGAGCACTCAACAATAATGCATATATAAGTGAAATTAACCTCTTCAAGTGGATGTCCTTCTTCATCTAGGGTTTAAATGAAGTCAAACATCTAAAGGTCGCACAAGTGAGGTCTCTGAGTAAAACATCCACCTAATAAGGCATGTGGAGTACAAAATGGTGGACGTCCTCCTTAATACAAGTTCCAAAAGGTGGATCCATGAAACAAGGCACCAAATCCATATGGAATGTCATCAAGCTCAACAATCTCCATGAATAAAGGGGACATCCCCTCTTCAATCGAATACAATAATAACATGCCTCAACATGTGTGCAAAACATTCCAAAATGGCATGTGTGGCTCTTCGACATGTAACTTGTCCATCAATGGATGCGCAAGGTGTTAAATCCATTGAATAATGATTTAAACAAGAATTGTATCATTATAAACCATATGCCAAGTTACTCAAGAGTTCAACAAACTCATTAAGAAGTGGAACGACCTCATCAAAAACTTCATGAAATGATGACAAGTGTGCATATGCCTCCATATATGAGCTTATGAATGTGATATCTCTACATAAAACCATGCTCCACGTCATAAGACACCCATCCATACATGAAAAACATTAAAGAGATCTTGGGCATTAGAGAATTGAGCCTCTAACCATGCTAATACCATGTCAAATCATCCTAAATGAGTGTGAAACCAAGGGAAAGAAAGGAAAAAAGTTCCAAGTGTTCTATAACATGATGATGTCAATGAAACAATGATGTGAGTGTAATGTCAAACAAGCCCAAAGATGCTTGGGAATTATTTTCATGGAGTTGTTGAATTTTAATTATTAGCTCATGCACATGTATTTTATTTCAATTTAGAATGTACTTGAACCATAAGCAATGCATCAATACCATATACAATAGTTGTAGTAACCAATATCACAAGAAGACTAACCATGCACAAGAACGCAAGAGTTTATCCTGGGAAAACCCTTCTAAATCAAGGGAAAAATCCATCAATCCTTTGCTATAGAGTCAAGAGAAGATCCCCCACACCATAAACCCTAGAGCACACACGAGGTTTATCTATGACCTTGAAACTTGCACCTAAGCGAAGTGCACACTTCATTCGTACACTTAGCTTGAGAGAATGTTACAATGAAGTGTGTGTGAGAGTGTTCCACAATGGGGATTTACTCTCTTATTTATACAAGCCCTAACACAACAATAGGTGTGTATATTGGCCCAATAGGGACGACTTCTATAACTCAATGATATGATTATTCTTTACACAAATATTTATTATCTTTACATGGAGGGGCCGACCTTTACCCTTTACACAATTAAGGTTACACAATAAATCTTACTCTTAGACAATATAGCAAGGATCTCTCACATCCTATAGTGCTCAACCACTAGGGACATGTTCATCTGTGCTTAGCTACATGGAGATCACTCTCAACATATCAACTCAACTAAGTCCATAGGAGTATCATCTGGAGATCCATCTCAAGTTGACTCAACTAAGTCCATAGGAGTATGACAGGAGACTATCTCAAGTCGTCTCAACTTAGTCTAGAGGAGCACGACAAGAGACCACACGTCATCTCAATTACCTTATGACCTTATCATTGGCTAATGGTAGCGTTCTTGTCATTCTCCCAAGCTTTAGGTAAGCCAAAAAGGTATAGATGAAGAGTATAATAGGGTAATGGGGATGTCAATTTCGGGTCTCAATAGGGCGCAAGGGTTATAGAGAGTTTTGTGTAGTTGCACGAGACCAGGGTTTATCTCATCGATTCCTTCCAACCCAGTTGAGGATCAACCAAGGTGCTTCTTTTTAGCCATCATTCATCATATTCTAACGATGGAGTCTACTAGGGTGCATCAGCCACCCAGAAAGTGCACAGCTCTGGAGGAGGGACATTTTGGGTTCCAGGAGGCTTTTCGGATCAAATTAGGGGAAACCCTTCTAACCCATTATAGAGGAGGCTAGGGCACACATTTTGAGACAGATATCATTAGATTATGTCAATGGAATCACTAGGTGGACTCACAGAGCCTAGGAGGTGCGCAACCCCCAAGGGATGAAATCTAGAGCTTTAGGGGCCAAATCTTCAGTCTGACGGTTATCAGGAGGTACCTAGGGACTAGGGTGCTCTGTTTGGGACAGTTCTAGGTGAATCTGTCAAGTATATCCACCAGGGCGAGTTTTCCATCATTTGCAGCAGTTGTCGTGAGTTTTCAAAACTGCATTTTGGCGATCTATTTGTGCTTGTGCAAATATATCCATATATTTTGTTCATGGGTATTTTGTATTTATCGCATTGTATTCCAGTGATGATCCATGAGATCTATAATGATTATTTATTTTCTTTCTGCATTTCATTTTTATTTCCTGTTTTTTCCATATAATACATGCTATTGAGATTGTGTTGGTTCATTACTGTGCAAGCTAATGTATATGCCCAAACCTTATTTTTATGACACACACATGCAAAAATCACCAAGAATGTTAAACAATTAACTAAAACTCATCCAAAAACCCCTATAGTATTAGATCCGAGAGTCAGAATACTAGATCAACAGTAGATATCCAGATTTGTCGGATTTGTGATATTTCAAATACCCATTGTAAACCCATCAACACTGATTACAATGCTTGACCCAGTAGAGACATCGCGTGAGGCATGAAACACAAGGAACTAGATTGAGGGATCGACCCTAATACCTATTGCATGAAACTCGAAGCACTCAACCACTCAAGTTAGCCCACCAAAATAATAAAATTTGCATTTTACTGTAATTGTGTTTATTTCCCTCTATTTATTTATTTCTGCAGTGTTTTATGTTTCTTTCCTCTTTTATAACAAAGTTATGTAATGTTTCATATCCACCTAATTCCCTCCATGATCAAGAGCAGTGGTATTAGAATCTTTCACTATGATGCATGTCCCATCAAATTGGTCAAAATACAATAAAATTTGTCTCGAAATGCATGAACCATCCAACTACCTTCCTTGTTGTCAACACAAACTACCTAAAATGAAAAAATGGAACAAATGAAGAGAAAGAGATATTATCAAACTATTACTCTAGGATTCCCTTGTGAAGTGGAGGAACGAGGATAAACTGATTCATCCAAATTCTATGACAAGTGCCCACTACCACAAATGAATCTTCTACAACATGCCAATGCTTAAACAAACATAAATATTTCCAAGTATAAATCAATCTAGACATAACTTTTTTTTCAAATAAATATTGATGTGGATGCTTTATAACAATGGTTAGACCAACTAGAAAGTTAATTCTTTATTTGCAGGCTCTCCACAAAGGAAGATACTACTTTATCACTTTTAAAAACACTTCCCCATGTCTAGCATTGTTGGGATGGGAATTTTCAATGAGATACCCTAGAAGAAGAAGAGGGTAGTCCCATGCTTGAAGAGAAAGGTCCAACCTGGGGGTGGACACCCCAAAGGAAGAGTATTTTCCTATGGGGAACTATGAGAACCATAAGTGGTTACAACTAGGAGGGTTGTTGGGATAGGATTTTGGGGACCAATTTTGGGAACTGCACAGGAGAAAACCATGCAAATAGAGCGATAGGTCGGCTAAGGATCAACACGCACAAAAGAAAGAAAGACAATTGACACATTTTCGCATGCATGGATCAGTGCATGCAAAAGAAGGAATAATGTTGGAAGTTGTTAGGCATTTTGGGTCCACTAATATGGGATAAGCCCCATTGTAATTGTATAAATATGTAATGGTTTTGGGATATATAAGGAGTGACAAAGAGATAGAGGGATATGGAGATAGATAGGGAGTAGGCGAATAGGAGAACAACAGGGAAATTTTGTATATGTCGGGATGTTGGGTATGTCCTAAATTTTGTAATGAATGTCCTAAATAATATAATAAGAAGTTGGTCGTTGTGGATGTAGCCCATCTTGGGTGAACCACGTTAATCATGGTGTCTATGTGTTATCATGAGTTTGATGTTTTGTTTATTGTATACATATGATATATGTTATGTTGTTATGAGTATGTTACATGTTACTATGTTTCTACGCACATGATATAAGGAATCCTGAACAAATTCTAGGTAGAACGGTTATAAGGACTGCCTCCCATCCCTTCATCATTTCATAAATCTGGTTTCTACAGTTCCCATAGATACCTCGAGTGAGACTTCACTTGCTTGGGGGTGATGCTAAAAGGGTTGGTATCTGAGGGTTTTGTTGGCAAATTCATGTTGAACCCTGGGTCTACCCACTACATGCCAACAAATGGTTTTATTGTCAGGACCAGGATATGTGGTTGAAGGGAATGTGGAGACCTAGTAAGGAAGAGATAGGAAGGTGGTTAGAGATGAAGGAGAACAATTTTTCTATAGATCAAAATAAGAACCCACTAATTAGCTCGGAGTAGTGGTTACAAAGGTACGTATTTACAGACTTGTATGAGATTTTCTTTGTTGAATTCCAGATAGTTTTGGTTGAGTGGTTACATAGGTTAGTTGAAAAGAATGAAACATTCCACACTCTTGTTCCGAGGAGTTGGACCCTTGAGTTGTTCCAGAAAGTTGATATCGTAAGTAATCATATCTTGCACACAGTTGATTTTTGGTTGGATAGTGTATTGGGGGGTTATATTACTGAGTTTTCTATAGAGTGTACCCAATCATACAATGTTGTTGAGAGGGATTTCTTTAAAGGTACACGTGGAAGATATTTGAAATCAATATCTACTTGGGTCAATATGTTGTTGTGTGATAAGGGGATTATGAAGTTGAATCTGATCGCTTTGGTAGCTAGGCACCTTCACGCTCATAAGGGACTTGGGGTTAACTAGGGGATGGTATAAGAGTATGGAGGAGAGGGATCTAGGAAAGAATAAATAAGGAACGAATGGGATGAAAATTCCAAGAAAAGAAGTAGGTGTGATAGAAGAATAAACTGGAGTGTTGTGTAGTGGAAAAGGATTTTGGTACAGTAAGAAGAGGATTGTGGCTGGTAGAGAAGGGCAACACAATGATTTTGAGGAAAGAGACATTGGAATAGTGCTCCATATTGAAGGAATACAAAAGGAAGGAGAAGGAAAAGAATCATCAACTTAGTCCAGCAGAAGAAGATATATTACATCCCAGTAGCCCCACTCATTCTAGACTTTTTATCGAACCCATGACCCTGTGTGCGTCTCTAAGGTCTAAGGTAAGATTTGAAATTTTGTCCCGAACACTTGCAATTAGTGAAGGAAGCAAGGATAGAAATAAAGGTAGTCATAGTAGTCAAAGTAGTACGACAACCCATATTTAGTTAGCGACATTGTGGAAGGATACTACGTAGTATGGCAGGGGTAGACCCCACTTTGAGAATGCATGTATTCCATGGAGCAAGGACAGAAGATCTGGAACAACACTTATTTGTCTGTGAATCAATATGGACCCTGGAGAATGTCCAGGATGATGATACAAAAATCGCATAGTGAGTGATGGAATTCAGAGACTGTGAGTTACTCTGGCATATGAAGTATCATTCCACTGCACCTGCGGGACAAGCTAGAACGTTGGCGGACATCGAGAAATCCTTGTTAAAACAGTTCTAGAAACCAAAGTTTGAGTCGCAATGTATTAAGGAACTATAAGAGATCAAGAAGTTGTAAAATGAATTAGTATGGGATTTTGATAAGAGTTTCAATATATTGATGGATCGATTGACCTTCCATATTCCATACAAGCAACATAGGGAATGGTTCATAGCGGAATTGTTACCACATATACGTTTCCCATTGACGCAACAGAAGATTACGTCACAGTTAGAAGCACTAGAGATCACCTTGAATTTGAAAGCATCCCCTATAGGAGAGAATGGTGCATGGATGACTCAAGTTCAGTCATAGTTAGAAGCATTGACAATTCAGTTGCAAGAGCTTGCTAAAGGGAAGGAAAAGTGCAAATAAGTTTGGTGTATTACATGCAGAAATGAAGGACATCATAAGAACAAGTATTCATCCTCTGCAAATTATTTAGCTATAGGAGCTCTGAATCATTTGGCCACAGGAGGAGGGGTATGGTGTGATATATGAAAAATGATGGGTCATTATCCAACTACTTGTCCTTTGATGCATAAGTATTAGAGCATTGCCAGAAGCTTATTTTGTAATTTTTGTAATTTGTGGGACATGACAAACAAAATTGTCGTGCACTCAATCTAATGAGAGAACACACCTCGAATACATACAAAGTTCAAGGGGAAGATGGATCGGAGGGACGGGTACCACAATATAATACTCTGAGGGGATATAATAGAGGAAGAGGAGGATTCAGAGGTCAGGGAAGAGGAGGATTTGGCAGAGGAAGAGGACCTATTATCTGCTATAACTGTAACCAACCTGGGTATTTGGCAGGGGATTGTCATAATTATTGTACGGCATGCACATACTGTAGACAGTTGTATCATGTCACGGAAGACTATCTGCAACTAATTGCGAAGAGGTAAGAAAAAAGGAACCATAATGTGAAAGTGATAGCAATGGAAGAGCATGACTATTGACCAAGGTTAGCAACAATTACACGCAGAGGAGAAAGAACATGAGCCGATGGGACAAAACAAGTAAATTTCACTGACCAGTGGGTCAGGAAAGCAGTAGAACCTCCTCCAACGTTTCACCCTCAGAAAGAGAGAGACACATATAAGAAAGGAAGGAAGGAGTTGTTAGAAATATAATGGGTAGCATCGAATTATCCACCTGCATATGACATGCCTCCAAAGTATGACCACTTGATTACAAAAAGGTCAGTTGAGAAGGAAAGTACTCTAAAGAGTTTCTTAAAGAGTTGTTTAGAACTAATA
>CBVK0101228100.1:0-14505 GCA_900067695.1 Picea abies
TTCAATTTATCATAATCAACATTTGGACTCAAATTTACAACAAGAATTGTAAATAACAATACAACAAGTTCTTAAATACCATAACCAGAAGGAATATGTTATTTGATCTCGATATTCAACTTGTAACTTGCACCATGTCCTCCTTTCTAACGCCTTCTAATCCAAGGACTTCACTAGTACCTCCCAGCCAACGCTATGGGTACTCTTCTTCCCCCTTATCTCCCCCTAGCTGTAAAGTGGCCACACAAAAGAAACCAACAAATAATAGCTCCAAGGCTTGCCTCGCAAGGTGGAGCTTCCACTCTTTCTAGAAGCTTGGTATGCCAACTTTGATAAGTAAAACTCAGTCAACACAAATTTTGGCAACATAACCTTACCAAGAATAAGTGAGACCTCTTTTCCTTCTTCACTATTTGTTTTATAGAAATTTCCTCACTGACACATGTCCTCATGCACGAATAATTAACATTTTAGATTAAATTAATTATGATTATTCATCCAAACACTTGTCACACTCTCCCCAAGTTGCACAAGTAATTAGCATTTTTATTTTATTTAGAAAGACAATTTCCCTCACATTCCCCAATGTGTTCATATTTTCTCTCTTAGTTGTCCCTTTGTTCCCAAAATTTTCATTTAATGAGTGTCTCCTAACTAGATCTTAGTTGGAGTTGGATTAGGAGTCTTCTTCTAGTTAGACTTAGGGGTAGCTTGAGTCTAGATACTATTCTATGTGTACACATATTCTCTCATACTTTATTTCTTTCTATTTTAAAATCTTTTTTATTATTTTCGTGCACACATGTGCATTTTATCCAACCCTTAAATTTTATTCCCCTTTTTCCTAGAGTTTGATTATTCTCCAATATGTCATAATTCATTTAGTCCTTTAATTAAATTTAGACTTAGACTTAGACTTAGACTTAGACTTTTGTTGGGCTTTATAATTAATAATTTATGGTGTAATTAATTATTCTATTCTAACAAGGTCTAATCATTTCAATGTTTTCTAGGCCACTTAGATTTATTGACTCAAGTTTTTAATAGTGTGGCGTTCCCTTCGAGATGCACCTCTGTGCTCCAAGGGTGCCACTCTCCTTTGGCTGGTTTTGGAATTTTTTCCGACCCTTTGGAGTCAACACTCCATTCGGTCAACCTTGTAAGAGACTAAAAGATTTTAAGGAATAAGGACTCTTCCTTATTGTGCGCCCCTTCTAATATTCGTGAGCGACTGTCTCAATCCTCGCTCACAACATTGTGGACCTCTCAAACTAGGTAATTGTTAACCAACCATTCAGCCACTGCAGGAGTGCTAGTAGGTTGTGACAGGGATGTTGCCACACCTCTCCCTCAATGTCTGGTTTATGTTCATGGACCCTCTACTCCTTATGTGAGTTGGATTATAAATCATCGTCAATCCTACATCCATTGACAAAAACATTGTCAATAATCCATATAAATAATCATACTATAATCAATTACATGTCACAAGTGAGAAAATTTAAATACTCAATCAAAATACAATTCACTCCCTGAATCAATCCAGAGTCCAAGGAATTCCATTGATGCCATCAACATCTATTACCTATCATGTGTCCTACACACTTAGGAAAACTCCTCAATAACATCTGCCAATACATATACATCAATTAAAAACAAGTCACAACATATCGTCATCATCATGTATAATCCACAATCAAAATGAAACCACAATGTACCATAACCGGATCACTTTCGCGCAAGTGTCCTCAAAGAATAATTTAATAAAAGTGTGCTCAGTAGAGTGGGATGTTACATACTCCCCCTCTTGTTTTAAACTTTGTTTTGAAGTTTGTACAGTATATAAATGAAATTAAATAAATGTATCTGACATAGATCTATATGTGTAATCTATCAAATAAGTAAGGAAATTGTTGACACATATTGTATGTGTCCTCCCAGGTAGTCGAGTGTGGACTATAGTTGTTCCACTGGACCTTGAACTGATCAACTATTTGACATCGTAGATGTCAAATGCAATGGTCTAGAATGTGGATTGGCTCTGCCATGAGAGAACACTCGTCTAACACCTACAAGGAACTCATGTCAATAACATGTGAAGGATCACTAATATAATGTCTTAAAAAAAATACATGAAATACATCGTGCATACGCCTCAAAGAATTAGGCAAGTCTAGTCAATAAGCCAAGGGTCCTTTCTTTTCCACAATTTTGAAATGTCCCACAAACCTAGGAGAGAGTTTAGCACCCTTTCAAAACTTGATCAAAATCTTGTGTGGTTTTACCCGCAAGAAAAATACATCGCCAACTTCATAACTATGGTCAACATGATGCACATCAACATAAATCTTCTATCAGTCTTCCACTTCTTTAATCCTCTATCTTATTGATTGCATCTGTTCTTCCATTTCTTGAATCACTTTTGGTCCTACCAGGACCCTATCCTCAATTTGATCCCAACTCAATGACAGCTGACACAGTTGTTCGTAAAGAAACTCAATTGGTGCCATCTTAATGGTACTCTGATATCTATTGTTATATGCAAACTCTACTAGTGGCAAGAAATATTCCCAATGTTTTTGTTGGTCCATTAGATACATACACAACATAGCCTCCAAAAACTAGTTTGTTCTTTCTGTTTTCTCGTCTGTCTCTAGGTGATATGTTGTACTAATGTTTAGTTGTGTTCCCAAGGCCTCTTGGAAACTGGTCCAAAACTGTCCTGTAAACATCAATCCCCAATTAGATATGATCCTTTTTGGTACATCATGTAGCCTCACAATCTCACTGACAAATACTCTAGCTATAATTGGTGCCTAATACATTGTAAGTACTAGAATAAAGTGTGCACTCTTCGTCAGAGTGTCACCTATGAAAAAAATTGTGTCATGTCTCCTTTTTGTCAATGGAAATCCAAAAATAAATTCCATCAAAATGACTTCTCATTTCGATTAAGGAATAACATGTGGTTGTAACAATCTTGTTGGATGTCTATGCTCGGCCTTCACTTATTGACATTCTAGACATCTCACCATGTAACTAATTGTGTCTTCTTCATTCCCTTCGAGAATAATAAAGGATTAAGGTATGCCTTCATATTGGTGAATCTTGAATGATCCATGTACACTACTTGATGAGTTTCACTCAAGATCAAACTTCTTAATTCATCATTAGGAGGTACATAAATTATTTTGTTAAATATCAACAATCCATCGTTGTCTAAAGAATACCTTCAAACTTCAGTACCATCATGGTATTTCGACCAATATTATCCTTAAATTCTTTATACCAGTCATCTTCGATCTGTAAAGTTAGAATATTTTCTCAAATATTTGTCTTAAGAGGTATTACTGAGAATATGTGTGGTCTATGACTCAACGCATCTGCCACTATGTTCATCATTCCTTTAATGTAAGTAATCTCAAAGTCATATTTGCTAAGTAATTTTGACCAACGCCTTTTTCGCACGTTCAAATCACTTTCTGTAAATATATGTAGAAATCCACAGTGATCTGTCCTTAATTCAAATTTATTTCCAATCAGACAATGTCTCCAAACTCTTAAGGCATATACAATTGCTAATAATTCCAAGTCATGCGTTGCATAGTTCTCTTCATGCCTTCTCAATTTCCTTGAAATGTAAGTGATCACTTGATCGTCTTTAACCAAAACTCTACTTAATCCTTCCTTGGATGCATCTGTGCATACCAATAATTTGTTGTCCATGTCAGGGAATTTCAGTATTGGTGTTGTTGTCAACAATGCTTTAAGATTTTGAAATGCTTCCGTGCATTTCTCCGCCCAAACAAACTTCTTCTTTTTCTTTTGCAATTCCGTGATTGGATTTGCTATCTTTGAAAAACCTTCAATGAATCTTCTGTAATATCCTGCTAAACCCATAAAGTTGCATACTTCTTGTACGTTTCTTGGTGATGGTCATTCCATAATAGCCTCTACTTTCGTTGGATCCATAACGATACCTTCACCATATATGATATGTCCCAAATAATGAATCTTCGATTGGTAAAAAGAACAGCTCTATAGTTTCCCGTACAATTTGTTTTCTCATAGACATTGTAGGACAAATCTTAAATGTTCACCGTGCTCTTCTTTCGTCCGAGAATAAATCAGTATGTCATCAATAAATACTTGAAAAAATTGTCCAAGTATTCATGGAACACCCCATTCATAAAACTCATGAATAGCCTGGGGTCATTTTTCAATCCGAACGGTAAAATTGTAAAGTCATAGTGTCTGAATCTCATATTAAATGCATTCTTAGGGATATATTCCTCTTTAATCTGTAATTGATGATATCAAAATCTCAGATCAATCTTAGAAAATATTGTCTCTCCCTTCATCTAGTCAAACAAATCATCTATTCTTGGCAATGTATACTAGTTCTTTATTGTCGCTTTGTTCAGTTGACGATAGTCAATACAAAGTCTCCATGATCCATCCTTCTTTCTTACAAAAATAACTGGTGCTCCCCAAGGTGACACACTTGGACGTATAAGTCCCAAGTTCAACAATTCCTTCAATTGAATTTTCAACTCTTGTAACTCAAGTGTTGACATCCGATATGGTGTTCTCACTATCAATTCAGTTCTAGGCTTCAAGTCTATTGTAAAATCCAACTCTCTTTTGGGTGGTAAACCTGGTAACTCTTCTGGAAACACTTCTGCAAACTCTTTCACTACAAGAATTTCTTCTAATCCTTTTTCCTCACCCTTTTTGTTTAGCTCTAATATTGCATAAAGCTTGCACCCCTTGTGCATACTATTTTGTAGTTGTAGGGAAGAAATAAATATCAAGGACACCCACTGGTTCCTTCCTACAATCGCTCTACTCTGTCTGAAATCATCTCTCAAACTTAATTGTTTTGTCTTACAATTAATTATCACATCATGCAATTCCAACCAATCCATACCAACAATTATGTCATAAGTTCCTAAGATCGTTACACATAGGTTGGCCTTCGTTACAAAATCTCCCAAGTTAATGTTGCAATCTGTAATCTTTCCTCCAACCTTATGTTTGGCACCTAATGCCATTTATAAGTATATGAACTCGTCTTACTCGACTACCTTTACCTTAATTATCTTTAGCACTGCACTAGAGATAAATCTCTCTGTAACACCTGGATCTATCAAAATACTAAAATTTTGGTCGGCGATTGTACCTGACGTCTCGAGCATAGTGGAATGGTGCTCGGCCTGGGGGTTCTTCACCATTGCATGTATCTTGTGGGCCTTTCCCAAATATCCAAATGTAGTGGATCCTGATGATTCGTCCGCTCTGGCCTTCTCAATCGAACAATCTCGTTGGTAATGTGGCTCTCTACATTTCCAACATCTAGTCTTCGATCCAATACTCCTGGTCCCCAAAGTAGAAGATATTGGCCTATCAGTTTGTAATCCTGGTCTGTTATGTTGAACAAGCCTAAAATGTTGTTGTTGTTGTGAACACCATTGTTTCTGTTGTTGTGGTCCTCTATAAGGAGTCATTTGTTGAGGAGTTTTTCATCACAGTGCCCTAAAAATAGGTCCTCTAGGCATACCTTGATTCCCTAAAGTCTGTTTGGTTGGTGTATGATGCTAATGCACTCCTAATGTCGCTTGTCCATTTGGTCTAGAAGGAGTCTTTCTCTGACCCCCACTGTTCAACCCTTCCTCATCTATGAGGGCCTTTTGAAATGCATTGTGCATCGTTTGAGGCATTAGGATCCTCACCTTAACATGAATATTGAAGTTAAGGCCGAACACAAACTTGTTGACCTTTAAATTCTCTTTTTTCAGATGTGGAGCATACTTAAGTAGCTCCATGAATTTGGCCTCATACTCTGGCAATATACAACCACCCTATCATAAGGCATTGAACTCATTAACATGGCGCTCAATGAATTCCTTAGACAAGTACCTCTCCTGGAACTATTCCTCAAACAAATCCCATGACACGTCTTTGACGTCCATGTTTAGTTGAGGTAGGAATGTCTTCCACCATAGAAGAGAACTTCCCTTCAGATAAAATACCTCCATGTAGACTTTCATGTTGTAGGTGTAATCATAAAGTGTGAAGCACATATCCATGTTATCCAACCATGCCTCAATGATTAAGCCATCTAGGGTACCCCAGAACTCGAGAAACTTCACCTTCACTAGTTCTTTGTGTATACTACTACTACCAGTCGGAGCACACTGTGAACCCTCATTGGGCACATATGCTCTACCCTCATCGCAATCCGAGTAGTTGATCAATGCCTCTAACATTATCTAGAAGGATCTCATCATACCTACCACATCTCCCATAACAACCTGCTCCTACTTAATTGTTTGTTCTTCTCCCTAGGGTTTATA
This sequence comes from Picea abies, assembly GCA_900067695.1. Lineage (NCBI taxonomy): Eukaryota > Viridiplantae > Streptophyta > Pinopsida > Pinales > Pinaceae > Picea > Picea abies. Next base: position 6,357 of record CBVK0101228100.1, read on the forward strand.
CCCATCTGGCGTGGATACTATTGGAGGTATCACACCTCTTCCTCCAACACCACGTCATCTACTTCCCCTGCGTCCTCTAGCCATGATTACCTGTGTGTACAATTTCAAAATTTAATTAGTGATATAATTTCAATCATTCAATTAACATATTGGAAGGCATAATAGGCCAATGTCGTAGAGTAGAACCCACTCTGATACCATATGTAATGTCCCCTCCGTTACGACATCAAATAAGTGAGTATAGTAGAGGTAAATATATATATATATATATATATATATATAAACAACTGTTAGGACAAGAACATCAAATAAGTGAGTACAATAGAGGTAAATAGTTTTTTTTTTAAACAACTATTGGACAAGTGATATGTGTCACAACATACATTAATAACTACACATTCAATCTCATCACATCACCACACAATCAAGAATCTAAATAACATCACTATTATTCAAGATCAGCCATATCACATAAAGATAACATAAGGAAGCTACCCGCCCAACCTATCCTGCAAGGTTAGGACCTCCAAGACACATAATCAATGCTCAAGTCCAATATTCATCCAATTGATTTTGACCATTTAAGGTCTCAGGACTAGCGAATGTTCTGAAGAACAAGGATATGTCTAGTTCCCTTAACAATAATCATACTCCAAATTTTGTGAATAAATCAACAATAATACCCATCATAAATTATTTAAACATATAGTATAGTCTACTACGATTAAACAATAATTTAAGCATCGTTCATGTGAATTGAATGCCTATACCAAGTCTTAAGTTGTCAAATGACTAAGAAGATTTAGTTATCATATCGAACAAGTTATTCCAATCTTTAAAAATTGGAAGATGAAGGTGTAACGCTTATTTTCCCACCTCAACATCATAGTTGGAGAACGGTCTCAATTGTCAAACCTTATAACATGACTACGTGTCTTATAATTTATCTTTCATTAAGTAACTTCATACACCATATGCTCTGTCATTTGATAAAACTCTTCCCTTCACAAGAAAGGCGTGTTAAATTTTTTTCCAATTACAACTTTAGAAATAGATAAGATCTGTAAGCTCGATGTATCATAATCATAGATAAGTTCACAACAGTCCCATTAAATACAACTCATAAATTGAACAAAAATTCCATTTGTTAATGCATTTAACTCAACTTTTATTTCGTAGAGACAAGATATTGCTCACAAAGAATTTACGATTTGATCATTATGCTCATTTTATCATCTAGAAGTTACAACATTACAGTTTGTTTGTTCTTGGATAGAGATTCGATCACTTGAACCTTCAAATAAAGTGCTAAATCGAATTAAATGTATAAATTTCACTTAGACATAAAATCCACACATCAATTCCAAGTCGATGACCTAGTTCTCGCATGTCATAATTTATGTTCCAATGAAATATGTTGATAAATTATTCAATCACCTCCACAAAATATGTCTACACTACCCACGGGAACACAAGAGAACTACCACTAAGAGAACACAAGCGGGTAAGTAGAAGTTGACTAAAATAGTTGGACGACGAACTATAATAGGTGTCCACTTAACAGAACTATCACTATAGAAACAAATCAAATCTACTACTTAGCAAGTCCTTCAGTTCTACTACTAGAAAAAAATGGTTCTCATTAAACTTAGATGGATCAGTAAAATCAAGGGATAATGTATTCTCAAGACTAAAGTAGACGATGGAGAGATTTAATCTTGTAAAGAAGTGGGAATAATCATAAGGAAAGTGTGTGCAAGCATGTTTTCATATTGGATATGTATCTGCATAATATCCAACTTATTGACCAGACAAGATGTCAAAGAAAAGGTTTGCAAAATGATAAGTCTCTGCTACAAGTTTCCAAGGTAAAATCAAGATTTTATCTACCACTCTAGATCGCACGTAGGAGATCGCACCTTCAATCTATTTGAAGGAAAAAATACAGGAAGGAGTAAGGTACACCTTACTACATAGGATAGGCATGCATTAAGTCCACTCCTTCATCAATCGAGGAAACACCAAGGGATTACCCGCAGAAGGCCTGCATTTGTCTTCAACATTTTTCTTATTTTAATTGTTTACCATAATCATGGAGACATTATGTTAATGAAGGTTAAGATTTTATTTATTTATTTTTAAGTTAACAACAAGAATCAACCAATAAATTTAATTCTTAGTTTTGTGTTGGGATTCCTCTAGGTTTATCGCTTGAGTAGATATGAAGTTATTACAATAAGCTACTATAATGACATCTAGGAACTAAAATAGTAAAATTTCACACAAAGATGTCCAATGTGATATATATATTAGATAGAGAGAGGTTGGATCTATTACAGACTTGACACATGTATTCACACCTCCAATTAATATTTTAATAAGTTCTTATAACAATAGCATTGAAATGCCTTCATTCAACCATTCGATATAAAATTTTATTTTATAGAAACAATTTAAAGTATCCACCAAAAGATTTGTATTCATCAACATAAATAAAAATTTAAATCCCAGAACTAGATAATGGTGATGTGAATCTACTCTTCAATAAATAATTTTGTAATTACAGGAAATTAATATTTTTAGGAATTTCTCCCATGAGTACCTTGATCCATTGAAAAATATTCAATTTATCATAATCAACATTTGGACTCAAATTTACAACAAAAATTATAAATAAAAATACAACAAGTCATCAAATATCGTAACCAAAAGGAATATGTTATTTGATCTCAATATTCAACTTGTAACTTGTGCCACGTCCTACTTGATAATGCCTTCTAATCCAAGGGCTTCACTGGTACCTCCCAGCCAACGCTAGGGGTACTATTCTTCTCCCTTAGCCCCTTAGCAGCAATGTGGCCACACACAAGAAACCAAAAAAAAAAAGCTCCAAGGCTTGCCTCACAAGGTAGAGCTTCCACTCTTTCTACAAGTTTGGTATGCTAACTCTCACAAGTAAAACTCACTCAAAACAAATTTTGGAAGCATAACCTTACCAAGAATAAGTGAGACCTCTTTTCCTTCTTCAACATTTGTTTTATAGAAATTTCCTCACTCACACATGTCCTCATGCACAAATAATTAACTTTTTAGATTAAATTAATTATGATTATTCATCCACACACTTGTCACACTCTCCCCAAGTTGCACAAGTAATTACAATTTTTATTTTATTTAAAAATCCAATTTCCCTCACATTCTCCAATGTGTTCCTATTTTCTCTCTTAGTTGTCCCTTTGTTCCCCAAATTTTCATTTAATGAGTGTATCCTAACTAGATCTTAGTTGGAGTTGGATTAGGAGTCTTCTTCTAGTTAGACTTAGTGGTATCTTGACTCGAGATACTATTCGATGTTTACACATATTCTCTCATATTTTATTTCTTTCTATTTTAAAATCATTTTTATTATTTTCATGCACACATGTGCATTTTATCCAACCCTTAAATTTTATTCCCCTTTTTCCTAGAGTTTGATTAATCTCCAATATGTCATATTTCATTTAGTCCTTTAATTAAATTTAGAATAACAACATAAATAGCACTTTGATTCTGAAAGCAATGTTCACGGGCCTCTTTCTAGGGGGAAACCTCCAGTTCAGAAGAGCTCTATTACAATAATAGCCAATCTAGGGTTCTCATACCCTCGACTCCTATTTATACCAAATATGTCTATCAAAAGAAGCATCTAGAGGAAGATCCTTCTAGAAGCAGAAGCTTTTATTAGGTCTTCTTACATTCAACTTATTCTATTTTATTGCAAGGCCTTATTAATATTGACCTTTATTACATCTAAATATATTGTTCTACCTATGTGTGGGTTAGGACCCTAACATGTCCTCCCCCTTAAAAACAACCTTGTTCTCAAGGCTTGAGATGCAGAAATTGTTGCAGAATGGTAGTTGGTTCCCAAGTGGCATCTATTGGAGTTGTATCTTTCCACTGGATGAACACTTCCTTGATGGTTCTCTGACGCAGGCAACGCTCACACTGGTCCAAAACTGCTTGTCGATGTAGCCAAATGGATCGTTCTTCGGCTAACTCGGGAAGGTTGGTTTGAATTTGGCACTTAGTTCCTATTACCTTCTTTAAGCATGAAACATGAAAAACATGATATAGCTTCGAATGACTGGGAAAAGCTAATCGATAGGATACTTGTCCCACATGCTTGAGAATGGTATAAGGACCATAAAATTTGGGTGCTGCCTTTTGAAAATGCTTGGCCTTGAGGGAAGTTTGCATGTAAGGTCGCAGTCGAAGAAACACCTGATCCCCTTCTGCAAATTGATGTTCAGAGCAACCTTGATCTGCTTGTTGCTTCATGCGATTTTGTGCCATGACCAAATTCTCTTTGAGGGTATGGAGAATAGCCTCTCAGACTATAAGTGTTTGGTCAACCACCTGGACCTTAGAGACACCAAGTAAGTATGAGAGAACTAAAGGTGGATTATGTCCATATACTACTTCAAAAGGAGTCATGCATGTAGTTGTATGGTATGAAGTGGTGTACCACTATTCAGCTAGGGGTAACCATTGAGCCCACTAATTTTTATTTTCCAAGGAAAAACACCTCAAATATGTTTCCAAACACTTGTAGACAACTTCTATTTGACCATCAGTTTGGGGTTGATAAGTTGTGTTGAGATGCAATTCAGTACCTTGTAGCTTAAACATATCTTTCCAAAAATTGCTTGTGAAAGTTGGGTCATGATCAGAAACAATAGAGTGCGGCATGCCATGAAGCTTGAAGACCTGATCCATGAAAATTTGAGCCACCGTGGATGTTGTAAACGAGCGTTGAAGAGTGCATAAATGAGCATACTTGGAAAGGCAATCGACAACCACCATGATGACTGATTTATTTCCTGATTTGGGTAAGCCAGTAATAAAATCCATAGAGATATCCTTCCAAATAGTAGGTGGAAACAGAAGTGGTTGTAGTGTACCCAGAGATTTGACTATTTCTACCTTGTTGTGTTGACACACATCACATTCAGTGACAAAATTAAAAATCTCCTGTTTCATACCATCCCAGAAAAAGGAAGGTTTGACCCTATCATAGGTTTTGGTGAACCCGGAGTGCCCCGCTATGGGTGTAGCATGAAGTTCAGAAAGTACCATGGATTTAAGCTTTGATTGTTTACTTAAATACAAACAACCTTTGTATCGAATACCATCATGGAGCCAAGATTACCCTTGGGAAGCTGGAGCATTGGACTGCAATTGTTGGATCAGATGCGAACTTTTGGGATCTTGTAGCCATTCTTGGAGAACAACTTGGAGCTAATCTGGTACAATGAAGGAAAGAGAAAAAAGGGAGCCTTCATCTTCATATTTTCAGGAAAGTGCATCCACAACCACATTGTCTTTGGCTTTCTTGTAAGAGCTTAGTCACCTATTTTTGTTGCTCCGGGGAGGAAATGCATTGTTCCAGAAAATACTTGAGGCTTTGATGGTCTATCTTAATTTGGAAACATTTCCCCAATAGATAAGGGCGCCACAGATCAATGACATGTAGAATAGCCAACATTTCCTTTTCATAGATTGATTTGCCCAGATTTCTTTCAGATAGTTGCTTGTTGGTAAAGGCCAAAGGTCAACCCTCTTGCATAAAGACAACACCAATTCCTTTCCCTGAGGCATCACATTCCAGGACAAAGGTATTTGTGAAATTAGGAAGGGCTAGGACTGGAGTGGTTCACATGGCCATCTTCAAGGTTTGAAAATCTCAAGCAGCAGCTGGAGTCCAAGTGAAAGAGTTATTTTTTAGGAGAGCAGTGAGAGGTGCTGCAATCTTTCCAAAATTCTTAACAAACTTGCGATAATACCTTGTTAAGCCCAGAAATCCATGTAAGATTTTGAGAGTCTTTGGGTGAGTCCAGTCTTGCATAGATTCAATCTTTTTAGGATCCACCCTGATTCCATCCTTGCCAACCAGATGACCCAAGTATTCTACTTCTGAGGCGCCAAAAGCACATTTAGACTGCTTGGGGAAAATCTGGTGCTGAGAGAGTAGATAGAGGAGTCGATCCACATGAGAAAGATGGTATGTCCAGGTTTTTCTATAGATAAGGATATCATCAAATAAAAATAAGACAAAATGATGGAGAAAAGGACAGAAGACATGATTCATGAGGCTTTGGAAGGTGGAGGGGGAATTACACAAGACAAAGGAAATGACCAAAAATTCATAGTGGACCTCAGGAGTTCTAAAGGTAGTATTGGGAATGTCTACCTCTTTCATACGTATCTGGTGGTAGCTCGAACAAAGATCAAGTTTAGTAAAGAATTGCATGCCACTCAATTCATCCAGGAGGTCATCAATGACAGGAATGGGAAATTTGTCTTTAATGGTAAGTTTGTTGAGGGCACAGAAGTCAGGACACATTCACCAAGAACCTTCTTTCTTTAGTACCATGACCATAGGAGAAGAGTAGGGGCTCGTACTAGGGTGGATAATTCCTGCATTAAGGAGTTATTGGACCATTTTCTCAATTTCATTTTTTGGGTAAAAGGGGCAACGATACAGATGGATATTGGGAGGAAGGCTTCCAAGGACAAGGGGAATGGAATGATCATGAACACCACAAGAAGGAGGGATTCCTTGGGGAGTGGAAAACACCACTTGATGTTTAGAAAGGATGTCTTGGAGGTCTTGAGACACTGAGGGTGTCTTACTTGCTTGTATGGCATGGAGTTGGGAAATAACACCAGAATGACCTTTTTTGAGTAGATTTTCCATGCAATAGGAACTACTGATCTCAGGTGAACTGGCGGTGATGCCTTGGAACTTATATTGGTGGCCCTCTTGGTAGAATTGCATGGTTAATTCCTTAAAATCCATGAGAATGGGACCCAAAGTCCTCAGCCAGTATGCACCCAACACAATTTCACAACCACCCATGTCGATAGCAAACATATGAGATTTTAGGTGGTAGTCACCAATTTGGAGACACACATTTTCACAATGCCCTCCACATTTCCTGGAGCCACCATTGGCAATCATGATTTGGAAATTATTGACGGCATGGATGTAACAATGAGTTTCATGGGCAATGTTGCGATGAATAAAATTATGCCTGCTTCCACTATCAACCAAAATGATGACCTTCTGATTCTTGATGTAACCGATTAGCTTGAGGGTTTGGGGAGTGGAGAAGCCAGTGAGAGAATTGAGGGAAATGACTGGTTCTACTTTGAGAGGGTCTGAGGGAGGGGTTATGTGAGTGGTTTCAGGTGACTCAAACACAAGGGGAGTTTCAACATCCTCTTCCGAAATATCCTTGGATATGGCCATAAAAAGATTTTTTTCCTTACACTTGTGGCCCGGGAAATATTTGTCATCACAATTATAACAAAGGCCTTTGATTTGGCGTTCAACCATTTCAACCTTGGTCAATTTTTGGATCTTTAGTGGAGCGGAGGGAGTAGTGGGATTTACTGGTTTAGGGTAAGGGATAAAGGAGGATTTTAGGTTTTGAGAAGATACAACCTGTTATGCCTCTTTAGCTCTTTTAGTAACCTCCACCCAACTCTAAGGATGATCCATGAGGACATGAGCCTGAATCTCATCCTTGAGGCCACTGATAAAACACTCTCGGAAAAAGGCATCAGACATGCCCTCTGTCTGAAACGGCAGGTGCTCAAAGGCAGCTATAAAGTCTTCCATTGTTCCTGATTGTTTCAACTTTGTCAAACGACCCAAATGGTTGGTTTCAGTGTCAAAGAATTCATAAATCTCTGCCACAAGGTGTGTCCAAGCAATATACCCTTGACGGGAAGTTTTTCTCCATTACCACCATTGCCAATGTTCTTGATCTAGATGGAGAAAACCATACCAAAGTTTGGCCAAGTCATATGTAATGTCGTATAAAGAGAAATAATATTCCATTTGGGTTACCCAACCAGTGGTGTCTGAGCCATCAAATTTGGTCACATCCACCCATGGAAGGCGTAGGTCATGTTGAAAGTGATGGTGTTGAAAGTTATGGGAATGAGAGGAATGTTCACCTTTAGTATGTGGAGGTGAGTCAGAGGAAGGGTTATCTATAGGGATATGAATCTTGGTGTAGAGTGACGAAAAGAAAGATTCAAGCTGGGTGGTCATGTCTTGTTTGATTTCCTCCACTAAGGACTGCATGGTTGTATTGAT
>CBVK0101228104.1:0-10270 GCA_900067695.1 Picea abies
CTGCTGCTTGAATTTCTCCTAAATCTTGAGGCAAGGCTAAAGGGTTGGGACAAAACTGACTTGGCAATTTGGTAGAGTTTCTTTGCTATGATTTTTCCTCTTTTGAATAGTACCCCTACCCCTCCTTTTATAGGTTAGAAGGAGCTAGGGTTTTAGGCGAACTCTCGGCCATGCATGGTCGGGAGTTCCAGTTAACTGACAAAAAGCCTCGTGTCCTGGTGGAAACTTTCCTGATTTTTTTGCTTTGTTAGGTAACCACGGGCTGTAGTGGGTTAGACCACGGTTACCCGCGTGTAGTAGAAGGCCAGCAAGTGGTTATCCGCACCCAGTGTTAGGTTAGGGCACGGGTTGCTTGTTTTAAGTGGTTTTTTGAGGATTTTTTCAGCATGGCTTTGGCTAGGAAGAGGCATGAGTTGGCCTGATGCCAGGTAAACCTGTGTGGTGCATTTTAGGGTTATAATAGCGAGCCAGTGCGGAAGCGGAGGACAGCTGGAAAAGCCAACACAAATTTTGAAAACACTTTGGAAGTTGTTGCACAAATCTTAAATGAGCATTTAGTTGAAGTATATTTGTATATTGTAAATGGACCTTGAGCGGATATCTCTCATCCTTAAGTAGATAGACGACATTTATAGTTAATGCAGGTAGATAGGATTTTAATTTCTAGATTTGACAGTTTAGGAGATGGAGGGAAAACGGATATAGACACCCTCATTGTATCATTGTAACATTAAGCCTAAGAAGAGAAGAGAAGAGGAGAGCAAGAGCATGTAGAGAGCCTTGTAAAGAACTCCCAAGTATTGATATTTGAATTAATAGAAGAAGCTTTGATTCAAATTCATGGTTATGTGTCTATTCTCTGTATATGGATGTTATGCTCAATTGATGTTGCTTCTTGTTATGCATTTGCTCTTATATGTTGTGTATATGATTTCATGTATGAATTGAAGTCTGAGAGAGAAGAAAAAATGAGTTTCAATTGTTTCTCTATTTGAGCCAGAGAATTCCTGCAAGGAGTGCAGTCGAATTGTCCGCAAGGAGTGCGTTGGCAGAGGGTTCAGGTAGAGATAACTTTTGTTCTCATTCATCCCAGAAGTGCAATTGGGTACAGGAGCTGTGCAAGGAGTGTGCGGGCAAAGTGAAGCTTTAGTTTACAAACTTGAGTGAATTGTGGAGAGACTGCTGCTGCAAGTGGGTGCAGAGTCAAAGAGTTTCAACACTTAGACTAAGTTGAAGGATTGTTGCAAGGAGTGCGCGCAAGGGATTTATTGAAGGACTTGAAAGTCAGGGGTAAAGATCAGGAAGGATAGGCACTTGAATTCATCAAAGGATTGCACCAAGGAGTTGTGTTTGAAGTGTCCGAGCAGGCACTGCAAGTTTACGCGTACGTGAGAAATATTCGTGGAGGAAGAAACTGACGGTCAGAATTCCCCAGGGAGAATTCGCGAATCATCGTAATCCATCAGATCTTGGAAAAGTGCAGGGAAGATACAGGGACATATTCCCAAGGGGTTCCAAGCTCAAGAAAGGAGGATCCATTGATCAGGACCATGAGGGTCGTTGGATTCACACATATATCGTGGATCAGGTTTTCGTGAGTCGAAGCTCCAAATTGTTGTAACGGGAATTGTGATATCGCAACCTGCGATATCCTGCCAAGCTCAAAACCGTCCATCGATGGGGATGCGTGTCAATAGATCCAAAGAAGTCGAGGTTTAGAGTATCAGGAGTCTCAAGGATAGGATATTCTTGCAGCCTGGAATCGCGATCCACGATATCCCGACGGTGACGTAAATAGTGTAGGACCGCCGGAGTTAGTGGAGGATAGGTGGCACACTGTATCGAAGTTCAGGGAAAGTAAAATATCAAATATTTTGGCATTAGGATTCATGATCCCACGGATTTCGATATCCCGATAGAGGTTACGGGACCGTTGAAAGGTCAACCCATGAGCGCATCAGAGTTTCGACGCATCGGGGTTTGAAAGTCGGTAAATCAAGTGCTTCGATATCGTGAGTGGTGAAATCGAAACAAGGAAAGTTTCGATAGGAGGAAGTCAGCGTTGACTAGACATCGACTCTTGGGGATTCGAGAGCATAGTGATCAACCATTAGACTCGTGAAGTTGTGAGTTTTGATTCCCCGATAAGTAGAGAGAGGGGAATCGCGTGGATTTTTCTGTTGGTGAAGATTTCCCGATGGGGAAATAGAAGAACCTTGGCATTCTTCGGGCTGAGGGAGGAAAAGATCCTATGTAAGCGAGCATGCCTGCAGGTGTGACACTACGTAAGAGTGGTATCAGAGCTTAGAAATATTCTTTTCTTTCTGTAGCAGAGAGGAAGAGAATTTGCCATGCCGCCAAGGAGAGAAAGACAATCACCTGATCCAGAGGATAGGGAGGTGAGAAGAAGAGGTAGAGAGGTAGAAAATCTAGAAATGGAGAGACAAATGCATGATCTCCAAGCGATATTCGAAGACATGGAGACAGTGCAAAGATTCATAGCTAGTGCAGGGGATCTTAGTGATTCCGAGAGTGAAATAGAGGCTGAACGAGAGGAGGAAGTTGCAGCCAAAGACACATCAAACGAACGTCTAATCAAAGCTATTTCCAGGATGGGTGCAAAAGAAAAGATGGACATTCCAGTTTATGAGGGAAATCTAGATACAGAGGAGCTTCTAGATTGGATTAGATCTTTAGACACATACTTTGACTATGAAGAGGTCAAAGAGGACAAGAAAGTCAAGCATGTTGTCACATGCTTGAAAGGACATGCAGCATTATGGTGGGATGAGCTACAAATTGACAGACACCACAAGGGAAAGAAAAATATCAAAAGCTGGGACAGGATGATCATGAAGATGAAGGCAAAATTCATTCCTAGAGACTATCAAATTTCTCTATTCAGGAGGATGCAGAACCTAAGACAGAAGCTAATGACAGTGAAAGAATACACTGAGGAATTCTATTGACTGAACATTAGGGCAGGTCATCGGGAGAGCGATGATGAGAAGGTTTCTAGGTATATGAATGGCCTGAGATATGATATCTAGGACGATATGAGCTTGGTAACCATCAGAATGGTGGAAGATGCTTATCAGATGGATCTGAAAGAAGAAGAGAAGCTGAGCTGAAAACAAAGTTAGAGGGGTTGAGGCAGAAGTCATCCTAGAGGCAAAGCAGTTGCCCAGGACAGGTACCAGAAGCCCAAGGAGGAATGGAAGAAGCCTCAGGGTAAAGTTGAGAGAGGTGGAACCTTACAACAAGGACCATATGTTGAACAGAGGGGGCAGCATAATGAGCAGAAGGGAGATTATGCTGACAATAACACTTTTCCTCGTACTAGAGGTAGAGGAAGAGGAAGAGGTGGAGTAATCACATGTTTCACATGTGGGAAGAATGGGCACAAGTATTATGAGTGTCTAGAGAAAAAGAAGGACATTGGAGAAGCTAACAATGCCAAGGCATAGAGGTGGTATGTTGAGGCAAAAGACGCTAAAGGCAAAAGGTCACTGATGATGCGAAAAGTCCTTTTGACACCCGAGAAAGAGGTGGAAATTTCAGTCCAAAGGACCAGAATTTTCATAAAAGCTTGCAAGACCGAGGATAGGGTATGCAAGGTCATCGTAAACAGTGGTAGCACAGATAATCTCATTTCAACCGAGATGGTAGAGAAGATGGAACTGGAGATGACTGATCATCCAAGCCCATACCGAGTTTCGTGGCTACAAAAAGGACACCAGGTAACTGTCACTAAGCAATGCTTGGTTGAATTCAAGATAGGAGGATATAATGATAAGATCTTATGTGATTTTATTCCTATGGATGTTTCTCATCTATTGTTGGGTAGACCATGGAAATATGACAGAAATGTGATTCATGATGGGAGAATGAACACATATTCCCTGGAGAAGAATGGGAGAACCCATATGTTGCTTCCGATAAAGGATAAGGAGGTGAAGCCAGAAGTAAGAAACACAGTACTTCTCATGAGTGGAAGGGAGCTTCTTATAGAGGCTAAGAAATAAGAAGATCTATAATTCTTTGTGGTCAAGAAATTGAAGATTGTTCTAACTAGAACAAGAGTGGATGACTTACCAGAGGAGATTCAAGAACTGCTGGAAGAGTTCACTGACATCATAGTGGACGAATTACCTCATTCATTGCCACTGATGAGGAGTGTGAGTCATCACATTGATCTCATACCAGGAGCTAATTTGACAAACAATGACACGTACATATTGATGCCGCAAGAGAATGAAGAGGTTAAGAAGCAGGTCCAGGAGTTATTGGACAAAGGGTTAGTCAGGGAAAGCTTGAGTCCATGTGTTGTTCCAATGGTACTTAGTCCAAAAAAGGATGGAGGTTGGAGAATGTGTACCAACTCGAGGGTGATCAGCAAAATAACTATCAAGTACAGGTTCCCATTGCCGTGGATGGATGATCTAATGGATTGCTTGAGCGGAGAAAAATTTGTTTCAAAGGTTGATCTGAAGAGTGGATATCACCAGATTTGCATGAGGGAAGGCGATGAGTGGAAGACGGCCTTCAAAACAACTGAGGGTTTGTATGAATGGCTTGTTATACCGTTTGGCCTGACGAATGTGCCAAGTAATTTTATGAGGTTGATGAACAAAGTCCTGAGGGAGTTCATCGGGAAATTTGTCATTGTGTATTTGGGTGACATACTAATTTACAGTAAATCAGTGGTAGAACACTTGAAGCATTTGTCTACAGTGATGAAGAAACTACAACAGGAGAAGCTGTTGATAAATATGAAGAAGTCTTCATTTATGAAGACAAATCTCATTTACTTGGGCTTTGTTATATCGGAGAATGAGTTGAGGATGGATCCGGATAAGGTGGAAGTGGTCAAGAATTGGCCATCACCGACAAAAAATTTTGAGGTGAGAAGTTTTCACGATTTGGCTAGTTTCTACTGGAAGTTCATCAGCAATTTCAGTGGAATTAGCACAACGATGATGGATATAGTGAAGAAGCGGCATAAGTCTTTTCATTGGACAACTGAGGCCAATCGTGTACTTCAGAGAGAAGCTGAATGAGGCAAAGTTGAAATACTCCACGTACAATAAAGAATTCTATGCTATCATCCAGGCACTGAAGAAGTGGAGGCATTACTTGATCCCGAAAGAATTTTTTTTGTATAGTGATAACCATGTGTTACAGTTTGTGACTCAACAGGAGAAGTTGAATTAGAGACATGTAAAATGGGTAGAGTATATGAAGAATTTAACATTTGTGATTAAGCATATTTCGGGTACTGCTAACAAAGTGGTTGATGCTTTGAGCAGGAAGTGTTTGCTATTGCATGAGTTCCGAGTCAAGACCTTAGGTTTTGATGATCTCAGGGACATGTACACAGGTGATGCAGATTTTGGAGAGGCGTATGAAGCAGCTGAGAATCCAGTTCTTAGAGACATAAGCCCTTGGATAGACTACATGATCCAGGAGGGATTGTTGTTCAGAGGCAATCAACTATGTATTTTGAACTGCTCCATGAGGGAGAACTTATTAAAAGAGAAGCATAGTGGTGGATTAGCAGGACATTTTGGTCATGACAAGAGGTTTGCGAAATTGAATGAGTCATATTTTTGGCCAGGAATGCGAGTCGATGTCAAGATATTTGTTGACAAATGTCGAATTTTCCATCATTTGAAGGGGAGGAAGAAGAATGCAGGTTTTTATCATCCATTTCCCATACCAGAGAGGCCATGGGAGGCGATTAGCATGGATTTTGTATTGGGATTGCCAAGGATGCAAAGAGGATTTGATTCAGTCTTCGTGGTAGTGGATAGGTTTTCCAAGATGGCACACTTCATTCCATTCCAGAAAATCAGCGATGCAACTCACATCGCAAACTTGTTTTTCAAGGAGGTCGTTCGACTTCATGGGTTGCCAAAAAACATAGTTTCGGAAAGAGACACTAAATTCATAGGGAATTTTTGGAGGACCTTATGGAAGAAGCTAGGGACTAATTTGATGTTTAGTTCAGATTATCATCCTCATATGGATGGACAGATGGAAGTGGTGAATAGAAGTCTGGGATACTTTCTGAGAAGCTTGGTGACAGAGCACCATAGCCAGTGGGACAGTATATTTCCATAGGCAGAGTTCGCGTACAATGACTTAGTGAATCAGAGCACAGGAAAAATTCCATTTTAGATTGTATATGGGGTGCAGCCGAGAGGAGCTTTTGAACTGAGGGATTCATAACAGACTGATACTAGCAGCACTAGTGCAGAAGAGTTCACAGAGGCGATGAAGGAACTTCACAGCCAGGTGAAGCAGCAATTGCAGAGTTCAAGCCAGGAGTACAAGTGCAGAGTAGATCAGCACAGAAGACAACTTCAGTTTGAAGTTGGTGATCTAGCTCTGGCACATTTGAGGAAAGAAAAGTTCCCGAGAGGAACATACAATTAATTGAAAATGAAGAAAATCGGGCCATGTAAGGTCTTGAAGAAATTCAGAGAAAATGATTACGAGGTCGAGTTACCGGATGGGATCGAAATATATCCAATATTCAATGTCGCAGATTTGTACCCATACAGGGTTGGAGAAGTAAATACTATAGCTGAGCAACCAATGATCTAGTGGATGAAACAATTGCCAGTTGCAGAGAAGCCGCAGATGGAATGCATACTGGACAAGAGAGTGGGTAAGAAGACCAGGAGGAAATAATACTATGAGTATCTGGTCAAGTGGAAGAACCATCCAGTGGAAGATGCCAGATGGGAGACTGAAGAAGAAATACAGAAGCATGGATAGACCGTGTAGGAGCTCATGGATAGGAGCCCGTGAAAGTTTTCAAGTGAGGGAGTATGATGCAGAAGCATCATAACACATCAAGCGAGCCAGTGTGGAAGTGGAGGATAGCTGGACAAGCCAGCACAAATTTTTAAAACACTTTGGAAGTTGTTGCACAAATCTTAAATGAGCATTTAGTTGAAGTGCATTTGTATCTTGTAAATGGACCTTGAGAAGATAGTTCTCATCCTTAAATAGATAGACAACATTTAATATAGTTAATCCAGGTAGATACGATTTTAATTTCTAGATTTGACAGTTTAGGAGCTGGAGGGAAAATGGATATAGACACCCTCATTGTATCATTGTAACATTAATCCTAAGAAGAGAAGAGAAGAGGAGAGAAAGAGCATGCAGAGAGCCTTGTAAAGAACACCCATGTATTGATATTTGAATTAATAGAAGAATATTTGATTCAAATTCATGGTTATGTGTCTGTTCTTTGTATATGGATGTTATGCTCAATTGATGTTGCTTCTTGTTATACATTTTCTCTTATATGTTGTGTATATGATTTCATGTATGAATTGAAGTCTGATAGAGAAGAAGGAATGAGTTTCAATTGTTTCTCTATTTGAGCCAGAGAATTCCTGCAAGGAGCGCAGTCGAATTGTCCGCAAGGAGTGCGTTGGTAGAGGGTTCAGGTAGAGATAACTTTTGTTCTCATTCGTCCCAGAAGTGCAGTTGGGTACAGGAGCCGTACAAGGAGTGTGCGGGCCAAGTGAATCTTTAGGTTTCGAACTTGAGTGAATTGTGGAGAGACTGCTACTGCAAGTGGGTGCAAAGTCGAAGAGTTTCAACACTTAGATTAAGTTGAAGGATTGTCGTAAGGAGTGCGCACAAGGGATTTCCTAAAGGAATTGAAAGTCGGGGGGAAAGCTCAGGAAGGATAAGCCCTTGAATTCATCAAAGGATTACACCAAGGAGTTGTGTTTGAAGTGTCCGAGTAGGTGCTGCAAGTTTGTGCACAGGTGATAAATCTTCGTGGAGGAAGAAATAGACAGTCGGAATTCCCCAGGGAGAATTTGCGAATCATCGTAAGCCATCAGATCTTGGAAAAGTATAGGGAAGATACGGCGACATATTCCCAAGCGGTTCCAAGCTTAGGAAAGGAGGAGCCATTGATCAGGACCATGAGGGTCGTTGGATCCACTTGTATATCGTGGATCGAGTTTTTGTGAGTCGAAGCTCCAAATTTTTGTAACAGGAATTGCGATATCGCGACCCGCAATATCCTTCCAAGCTCAGAACCATCCATCAGTGGGGACGCATGTCGATAGATCCAAAGAAGTTGAGGTTTGGAGTATTGGGAGTCTCGAGGACAGGATATTCTTTCATCCTGGAATCACAATCCACGATATCCCAATGGTGACGTAAACAGTGTGGGACTGTCAGAGTTAGTGGAGGACAGGTGGCACGCTGTATCGGAGTTTGGGGAAAGTAAAATCCTGAACATTTTGTCATTCAGATTCATGATACTGTGAAGTTTAGTATCCTGATAGAGGTGATGGGACCATTGAAAGGTCAACCCATAAGAACATCGGAGTTTCGGTGCATCGGGGTTCAGAAGTCGGTAAATCAAGTGCTTCGATATCGCGAGTGGAAAAATCACGATAAGGAAAGTTCTGACAAGAGGAAGTCAGCGTTGACTAGACATCGGGTCTTGAGGATTCGAGAGCCTAGTGATCGACCATTAGACTCACGAAGTCATGAGTTTTGATTCCCCGATAAGTAGAGAGAGGGGAATCGCATGGAGTTTTCTGTGGGTGAAGATTTCCTGATAGGTAAACAGAAGACCCTTGGCATTCTTCGGGCCAAGGGAGGAGAAGATCCTATGTGAGCGGGTGTTCCCGTGGGTGCAACATTGTGTCATCGACATTACACCTATTTTCCAAAAATAATGACTGCTACACCCATCCAAATCCGCGGCTATCAAAGCCGAAATTGACAAGTTACGCATTGTTGATTTCATTTACCCCATCACCTATACCTCATGGGTTTCCAACCCTGTACCCATTAACAAAAAATAGGGCACTATCTATGTTTTCATAGACTTTCACGATCTCAATCATGCATGTCCCAAAGACAACTTTCCAACGCCTTTCATCAATCAAATTATCGACAACTTCACTGGCCATGAGGCTCTCTCCTTTATGGAAGGATTCTCTGGCTATAATCAAATTCAAATCCACCCAGCCGATTAGTATAAAATCAGATTCACTACCCCGTGGGGTAATTTTTCATATCATGTCATGCCTTTTAGCTTAAATAATGCTGGCGCAACTTTCCAGTGGGTGATGACGTACATCTTTCAAGATCTAGCTAATATCATCCTTGCCTACTTGGATGACCTCACAGCTTGATCCAAGAAATGCACCCAGCATCTCGATGATTTACGAATCATCTTTCAATGGTGTCATCAGTACAACATCTGCTTGAATCCTCTCAAGTGTGTGTTCAGTGTCACCGCAAACGCCTCCTCATTTTATTGTTTCCCAAAGAGGTATTTTCGTGGACCCCCTCAATCTCCAAGATATCACTGAAATTTCACCTCCCTGGAATTTACGACAACTTCAGAGTCTACAAGGAAAAGCTAACTTTCTTAGATGCTTTGTCCTAGATTACACCATATGCACACATGGTTTCCTTCGCTTACTATGTCATGACATCCCTTTTCACTGGGACGACCATGCCCAATAGTCATTTGACGATCTTAAAACAACACTTTCAAATGCATTGTTAATTAGTGCACCGGACTACAATCGCGACTATATCTTCTACGTATCAACATCAGCTGTATCAGTAGCTATTATTGGATAAATATGTCAGTGTGGACACAAACCGATCTCCCTAGATCCACATGGATCTAGAACAAAGCAAGACAATGATACTCTTTCCCTAGATTTTAACTATTGAATGTTGTAGGAGGTATGGCTAAAGAACATACCTTATGATCACTTCCTTTGATGTTTGTTGCTCCTGCATTGCTCCAGTGCTCTCGTATAGTCAAGGTCAAAACAATACAAACCAACCGAAGTGAAGAAAGCACAATTTATTCAACAGTCAATCTATGTATATGATCAAGGAGTTATACAATAAAGTAGAACTAACTTTATGGGAAAGGGACACATTACTGTATCATATTGATGGAAAGTAAAGATTACAACCTGAGCCTTGATGTTGCAAAATTACTTTTGATGGCCCTTGGCTCTGACACACACACTTTCTCACTTGCATGAAGAAGATGCCCTTGGCTCTGACACACACACTTTCTCACTTGCATGAAGAAGATCAACCACCTTTGATAAATTTGCTATAGTTGTCTAGCTGCTGTAGCTTCAATCCTTCACACAATCTTTCACTAATTCTCCAATAAATCTTTTGCTTATTTTCTTCTAACCTTTTCCATGAGAATCCCCTCAATATATAGGAGAGAATGAATTAGTTA
>CBVK0101228120.1:0-16052 GCA_900067695.1 Picea abies
CATACGAGATCGGTCTCGGCATTCCTGCTGAACCGCTCTTCCGATCTCACACCCAACAAATTCCACGAGCTATGGATGTGGATGAGCTTATCGAAGAACATAGTTGGTCTGAGCAAAGATTGCTGGAAATCTGAGAAATCGTTGAAGCCCTAATCACCCATGAGCTAGAGGTTTTCGAAGATGAATCTGTAACTTTTCATCACACGACCTATAATTGAGTGTCCAAAAGATTGTTAATTGAAAATGTTAATACAAAAAATAAAAAGTGAGCAGAGAAATGGAAATCAACAATTCATTTCGACGCGGTTGCACCATAAAAAATTGTGCAATTCCATGATGCAATCGTAGAATCCCTAAAACAGTCTGTTAGTACTATGGAAAAGGAAAAATTGGAATTAAAACAAAGAATAAAAAAACTAGAAGCAACCTTAATTCCAAGACCTTTGTTTCTCGAAACTTTGAGTACAATTCAACCAACGCTCACTTTAGAAGATGTCCCATAATGTCTAAACATATGTAAAGGTTCATCAAGTTTACTATAAGAAATAAGAAAAATGTTGGAGATGGGATCCATAAAATGATTGATTTAATTCAAGAAATTTGGGATCTTGCTCAGAGAGCCACTAATTTTGCAACAAGAATTAATTTTTTTAAAGAATATCTTCAGATGGATTTAGAGAATGATGAAGGTTTCTACAAGGACGTTGTGGGTACATTCTCATCCATAGTTTCAATCTTAAGCGATACCCACAGAAGAGAGCAAAACCTTCCTTCAAATATCTAGATGAAACAAATCAATGCATGTTGGTTGAAGAGAATTAAAAATTTGAGGGAAATGCTAGGTGAATTAGATGATTTGAAAAACAAAAGAGACGACTTATTCTTTAAGCATGTTGATCTCAAGAAAAAACTTGATGGCCCGAGTCTATTAATGGATACAATGCTTTCATCTAAAGAAACATTAATAGAACAACTTAATGTATTGAAAATTTCCTGGAAAAATGAGTTCATCGAAACAATAGAATTCTCTGAAGAGGAAGTCGAAAGGTGGATAGTTAGATACATCATAAAAAATGATGAGGTAGATGACACATTGCACCAATCAATTGTTTGAGACAAAGACAAGGCATGAGATCACGGTGGCCCCTATGAGGGAATATATTGAAGATTGGTTAAGAAATTTGATGCAGGAACATTGCCTTCAAAGTCAACAACGCACGCGTAGAGGCAAACGAATGATAACTCATCAGGACCGAGTTTCAAATCAGCTTTTATTTCAGAGATAAACTGGTTCTTGAGATATTTTGTAAAAAACATTTTTAAAAATGTAACTTGTTTGTAAAGTCTTGAAGGACTGTAAAGGATTTCAGATATGGAGTGTTGACTCTATCTGGAAATAACTAGTAGTTATTGCAATAGGACAAAGTAGGTAACAACTTTGAATTTGATAAGATAGATTTCAGACAAGACGAGAGAGCTCATGGAGCCGGTCCTTAGATAGATTATTGTTGCATTGTAATATAACAGTATGAGTATTATGAGATGTATGAGTATTGTAAGAGATCAATAGAACATACTAGAGTAGCAGAAACACTATGTAACTTGTTTTTCATGAATGAATAGAACAGACAACCCAAATCCTTGGACTGTGTTCATTTCATGTGTGATTGAATGAATGTTATATTATGTGTGTATGATTTATTTCAGTTTGTTCATGTATGATTGTTTGAGAGATTGATTTCATGAGTTCGTGACGAAACTGGATGAGTTTCAATTGTTTCTCTTCTGATACTTGTATGCAATGTGTGCATCTTGAACACAAGGAATGTGTTGACTGAGTCTCAGATTGAATCAAAGAAGTTCAGAGAGAATCATAGAAACTTAGACCAGGTGCAAGGTGTGCATAGCGTCAAGAAGCCAACAAGCTTCGAAGAACCAGTGCAGAAGAACGCCAAGTGGGCGAGAAGCATTTTCTTCTAAAGAAGATCCTTCGAACTGAGTTATTCAAAATCCCGAGAACGCAAGGTGTGCGTGGGAGATCGAAATCCTTTCAAGGGACAAATCTCATAAGAGATATCACTTTAACAAGTGTTGATGAGATCCAGGAGTTGGACTCGCAGGAGAAGCAAAGGTTGAAACCTTTGAGATCTGAGAAATATTCTAAGTCTGGAAGGGAGCGAAAGCTTAGGAGAGATAGTGAGTCGTCGATCTAAGGGAGGATCAAACCGTTGGTTTCTTTCATTGGAAAAGGAGGTTTGAGAATATCGGGAGTTTGGAGAACAGAGGAGTTTGTTTTCCAAAGTCATGAAACACGAACTTCTGATTTGAGAAGAAAAGGATCTGAGCCGTCATATCAAGGATAGGTAGAAGGAGCACTCGCAGGAGGAGATCAAATCGTAGCCGTCGGATTTGAGCGTCTGGGTCAACAACCGTTGGATCCCAAGGAAAGTGCACTAGACCAGTTCCAAAATCATCGGGACCATCCATTGTCAGAGGACACGTGGCAGAAAATCAACATTTCACTGATTCGCAGGAGGGAAAGTTCAAAGGGGAGAATCGTGAGAACTCGCGAGGC
Source organism: Picea abies (assembly GCA_900067695.1). Taxonomy (NCBI): domain Eukaryota; kingdom Viridiplantae; phylum Streptophyta; class Pinopsida; order Pinales; family Pinaceae; genus Picea; species Picea abies. The sequence continues at coordinate 2,576 of CBVK0101228120.1, forward strand.
TCGAGTTCACGATTTGATAGTGGCCGTCAGATCCAGAGGAGCGTGAGCCGTTGATTTGGTGCTTCGAAATATCGGTATTTCGAGAGTTGAGAGCGAGAGCGATTTGGTCTGAGTCACATTGAGGTTTGGACCTTGAGAGAACGGAGGTGAATCACATCGAGATTTCCCGATACGCGAAATCCCGATGCGATCTGGACTGTCAGATCGTGGAAGAATTGGGACCGTTGATCTGTGGCAAGGAGATATCGACATTTCGGATATCGGGCGAAGGGAGAAAGCTACATCACAAATCCCCGATACATGAAATATCGACATGCTTGAGGTTGATCCCCGAGTCACAACTGGTGGTCATACGAAGGAGGAGCTAACAGGCGCTAGGCCCCTATCGGGAAATCAGAGATCGGGAGAGTCGAGGTGACTCACACGCAAGGACCTGATATGCGATTTCACGACGCGCCTTTTGATTAGGCTCTTGGTCATAGGTAGTGATCACGTGGAGAAGGATAATGGAGGAGCTATCATGCGCTAGGCCCCCGTCAGGATTTCAGAGGTTGGGAGAGTCTGGTGTCTCACCTGTAGGATACCCAAAATGCGAAATCACGAAACTCCCTTTGAGAGGCATGCGATCACAACCCGTGGTCGTGTGGAAGGAACTTGTGCCCAGTGCTTGTTCGCATGGGTGTAATTCAGAGAGGGCCTATGGATTTTTTTGGTGGAGGTTCCAATAGGGACTCAAAAGAGCCAATCTAGCTCAGCTTAGTGAAGATCTAGTGACTGGGAGATCGGCAGGCCCTGCTGAGGTAGGGGAGCTGCATCAGGTGGTATCAGAGAGAGATTTTGAGTTTGTTTGCAGACAACAGAAAAAAGGAGAAAGGAGGTAAATCGATATCATTTGTGGTATCAAGAAGTTGATTTCTGTTTGTAGGTGACACAGTGAAAATCATGCCACCCAGAAGGCGTAGAGCGAATGCATAAATGGAAGAATAAATAGGGCGACTCCGAATGAGACTAGATGCCATGGAAACAACACAGAGGAGAGAACCAGACGTTGGAGATAATAGTGAAGTTGAGAGTGAAGAAGAGGTCGAAGAAAATGTAGCAGAGGATGCTGCACAAGATCACTTCATAAAAGCTCTTTCAAAAATAGGAGCCAGAGAAAGAATAGAGGTACCTATGTATGAAGGCAATTTGGAAGTTGAAGAATTGTTAGATTGGGTACGTGCTATGGAAAAATACTTCGATTACGAAGATATCGAAGAAGACAAGATGGTGAAGCATGTAGTGACAAGACTGAAAGGCCATGCAACGTTATGGTGGGATGAACTGCAAGTCGAACGTAGGAGAAATGGTAAGCAGAAAATTAAAAAATGGGATAGGATGGTAGCCAAGCTGAAGGCCAAATTTATCCCGAAGGACTATCAAATCAATCTGTTCAGAAGATTGCAGAACCTGAAACAGAGGGGCTTATCAGTGAAGGAGTACATTGAGGAATTTTACAGACTGAACATAAGGGCTGGACAGAAAGAGAATGAAGATGAAAAAACAACTAGATATATCAATGGGCTGAGATATGAAATACAAGAGGAGATCAACATGATGTCGGTTAGTACAGTCGATGATGCTTATCAAGCAGCCTTAAAAGCTGAAGAGAAATTAGCCAGGAGACAAAGCCAACAAAGCAGAGGAGAAAATTCAAGCAGAGGAAAAGGAACCAACATAGAGAAGTTCCAGAAGCCGAAGCCTGAAGTTGACAAACAACATAGTCACCATGAGAAGGGTGGGAATTCTAAATAAGGACAGTATGGATGAATAAGTTCTTTTTCTAGAGGAAGAGGAAGAGCCAGAGCCAGAGGAGGCGTGGTTAAATGTTATACCTATGGAAAAGAAGGATAGAAATCTTGGGAATGTCCTGACATAAAAAGAGGAGGTGGAGAAGCACACATTGCTGAAGCATAGAAACATGTGGAAGCAGAAGCAGCATAAGGAGGAAGGAACCTCATGATGAGGAAAATTATTCCTAAACCAGAAAAGGAACCAGAGGAGCCAGTTCAGCGAACAAGTCTGTTCATAACTGCTCGCAAAGTGAAAGATAGAGTTTGCAAGGTGATCATAGATAGTGGGAGCACTGACAATCTAGTATCCACAGAGATGGTGGAAAAGCTGGAGATGAAGACAACTGCACATCCAAACCTGTACAAGGTATCATGGTTACAGAAAGGACATCAAGTAATGGTAAGTCAACAATGTCAAGTTGAATTTAAAATAGGAGGTTACAAGGATGAAATATTATGTGATGTAATTTCTATGAATGTTTGTCATATTTTATTGGGGAGGCCGTGGCAGTATGACCGAAAAGTTGTTCATGATGGAAGATAGAATACCTATACCCTAGAAAAGAATGGCAGGACACATATGTTGTTACCCATAGAAGAAAAAGAACAAAAGAGAGAAGCTAGTTCAAGCATACTTCTCATGAGTGGGAAGGAGCTCTTGAATGAAGTCAAGAAGGAGAAAGAAATGTAGTTTGCTGTAGTGAGGAAGCCTAGAGTTATCCTTACAAATAATTTTGTAGAAGACTTTCCTGTAGAAATTCAAGAACTGTTAGAAAACTTTGCTGATATAGTCGTGGATGAGTTACCACACTCATTACCACCTATTAGGAGTATAAGCCATCATATTGACCTTATTCTAGGAGCTAGTTTACCAAACAAAACAGCTTATAGGTTGACACCTAGAGAGAATGAGGAAGTAAAAAATCAAGTCCAGGAGTTGTTGGATAAAGGGTTAATCAGGGAAAGCCTAAGCCCATGCATAGTACCGACTGTGTTAAGTCCAAAGAAAGATGGAGGATGGATAATGTTTACAGATTCCAGAGCCATCAACAAGATAACCATTAGGTACATATTTCCTTTACCGAGGATGGATGATTTGATGGACTGTTTGAGTGGAGCTAGTTATTTTTCCAAGATAGACTTGAAAAGTGGATATCATCAAATAAGAATGAGAGAGGGAGATGAATGGAAAACAACATTCAAGACAAATGAAGGATTGTTTGGATGGCTGGTCATGCCATTTGGATTGACTAATGCACCCAACACATTTATGAGATTGATGAATGAAGTGTTGAAAGACTTCATAGGCAAATTTGTGATAGTATATCTGGATGGCATACTAATCTTCAATAAGACAAAGGAAGAACACTTAAGACATTTGACATCAGTGATGGAAAAGTTGCAGCAGGAAAAATTACTGATAAATTTGAAGAAAAGTTCTTTTATGAAGAAATAACTCATATACTTGGGTTTTGTGATCTCTTCAAATGAATTGAAGATGGATCCAGAAAAGGTGAAAGCAATTAGAGAATGGCCATCGCCAATCAAAATATTTGAGGTAAGAAGTTTTCATGGGTTAGCAAGATTTTACAGAAAGTTTATCATAAATTTCAGTGGTATATGTGCACCCATGCTGGACACTGTGAAGAAGAAACACAAGTCCTTTAGTTGGACAGAGGAAGCTGAAAAAAGTTTCAAAGTGTTGAAGGAGAAAATCACAGAGCAGCCAAATATGGTCTTACCAGATTTTGGAAAAACATTTCAGGTGAGATGCGATGCAAGTGGATTAGCTATTGGAGCAGTCTTGAGTCATGACAATAAGCCAGTTGCTTATTTCAGTGTGAAACTGAATGACACCAAGAAGAAGTATTCCACGTATGAAAAGGAATTTTATGCAGTGATTCAATCTTTCAAAAAATGGAGGCACTATCTAATCCTAAAGAATTTGTCTAGTAATCAAGCTTTGCAATTTATTACTAGGCAAGAAAAGTTGAATCAGAAACATGCAAAATGGGTAGAATTTATGCAGAATTTTACTTTTGTTATTAAACACATTGTTGGAACTGCTAACAAGGTTGCAGATGCTTTGAGCAGAAGGAGTTTGATTGTACAGTAATTCCAAGTGGAGACCTTAGGGTTCGAACACCTTAAGGAGATGTATAGAGAAGATGCATATTTTAAGGAAGCTTATGAGGCATGCAAGAATACTTTATTGGGAAATAGAAGCCCATGGACTGAATATTTGATCCATGATGGATTACTATTCAAGGGAATCCAATTGTGCATACCGAAGTGCTCAATGAGAGACAACCTGCTGAAAGAGAAACACAGTGGAGGTTTAGCTGGACATTTTGGTCACGATAAGACATTTGCACAACTGAGTAATTCGTATTATTGGCCAAGCATGAGAGAAGAAGTGAAAAGGCTTGTGAACAAATGCAGAATTTGTCAGTATGCAAAGGGAAGACAACAAAACACTGGTTTGTATTAGCCATTACCAATTCCAGAGAGGCTGTGGGATGCAATCAATATGGATTTTGTTTTGGGATTGCCTCGAACTCAAAAATGGAGCGATTCCATATTTTTTGTAGTGGACAGATTTTAAAAAATGGCACATTTCATACCATGCCAAAAGACAAGTGATGCCACACACATCGCCAATCTATTTTTTTAGAGAAGTAGTGAGACTACACGGATTGTTGAGGAGCATAGTTTCAGACAGGGACACCAAATTTGTAGGACACTTTTGGAGGACTCTATGGAAAAGGATGGGGATGAACTTCTCCTTTAGTTTGGCATATCACCCTCAGACAGACGGACAGATAGAAGTAGTAAACAAGAGTCTGGGAAACTTGTTAATAAGTTTAGTCACCGAGCAAGGTCGACAATGGGATCATATTCTGGCGCAAGCCGAATTTGCATTCAACAATTCAGTGAACATGAGCACAGGAAAAAGTCCATTTGAAATTGTGTATGGTATACATCCAAGAGGGATTACAGAGTTGAGATATCTAAATCAAGATGAGTTCATAAGTGCTGGAACAGAGGATTTTGCAACAGAAATGCATAAACTCGATGACAGAGTTAGAGAACAACTACAGGACAACAACCAGAAATATAAGAGCAGAGTTGATCAAAAGAGGAGAGAAGTTCAATTTGAAGTTGGGGATGAAGTTTTAGTTCATTTACGAAAATAAAGGTTTCCAAGGGGAACATATAACAAATTGAAAATGAAGAATATAGGACCATGTAGGATTCTCAAAAAATTCGTAGCCAATGCTTATGAGATTGAGTTGATAGACAATGTTGGGATATCACCGATATTCAATGTTGCAGACCTGTATCCTTACATAAGAGATGAGGCAGGAGAATCAGATGATCAGAAGGAAGTTTAGTGGGAAGAGCAATTGCCCATAACAAAAAAACCTCAGATGGAGAAAATCATTAAACAGAGGGATGGAAATAAAACTAGGAGGAAAACATATCCTGAATACTTACTGAACTTGATATTTTGAAGTATGGAAAAACAGTGCAGGAACTCATGGACATGAGTCCATGAAATGTTTTTAACCAAAGGAGTATGATGCAGGAGCATCACCTTCAAAGTCAACAACGCACGCGTGGAGGCAAATGAATGACATCTCAATAGGATCGAGTTTCAAATCATCTTTTATTTCAGAGATAAACCGGTTGTTGAGATATTTTGTAAACAACATTTAAAAAAATGTAACTTGTTTGTAATGTCTTGAAGGACTGTAAGGGATTGCATATATGGACTGTTGACTCTATCTAGCAATAACTAGTAGTTATTGTAATAGGACAAAGTAGGTAACAACTTTGAATTTGATAGGATAGATTTCAAACAGGATGAGGGAGCTCGTGGAGCCGGTCCTTAGATAGATTATTGTTTCATTGTAATAGAGCAGTATGAGTAGTATGATATGTATGATTATTGTAAGAGATCAATAGAACATAGTAGAGTAGCAGAAACACTATGTAAATTGTTTTTCATGAATGAATAGACCATACATAAATTGTCTTAAATCCTTGGACTGTGTTCATTTCATGTGTGATTGAATGGATGTTATATTCTGTGTGTATGATTTATTTCAGTTCGTTCATGTATGATCATTCTAGAGATTGACTGCATTAGTTTGTGATGAAACTGGATGAGTTTCAATTGTTTCTCTTATGATACTTGTATGCAAGATGTGCATCTCAAACGCAAGGAGTGCGTCAACTAAGTCTCGAATTGACTCAGAGAAGTTCAAAGAGAATCAGAGATGTGCAAGGTGTGCACAAAGTCAAGAATCCAACAAGCTTCGAATAACCAGCGCAAAAGAACGCTAGGTGGGCGAGAAGCATTTTATTCTAAAGAAAATCCTTCGAACTAAGTTATTCGAAATCCCAAGAATGCAAGGTGTGCATGGGAGATCAAAATCCTTTCAAGGGACAAATCTCATAAGAGATGGCACTTTCAAAAGTGTTGACGAGATCTAGGAGTTGGACTCGTAGGAGAAGAAAAGGTTGAAACCTTTGAGCTCTAAGAAATCTTCTAAGTCTGGAAGAGGGTGGAAGCTCAGGAGAGATAGTGAGCCATTGATCTAAGGGAGGATTGGACCATTGGTTTCTTTCATTGGAAAGGGAGGTTTCAGAATATTGGATATCAGGAGTTTGGAGAACGAAGGAGTTTGTTTTCCAAAGTTGTGAAACACGAACTTCTGATTTGAGAAGGAAAGGATCTGAGTCGTTGGATCAAGGATAGGTAGAAGGAGCACTCATAGGAGGAGATCAGATCATAGTCATCAGATCTGAGCATCTGGTCAATAGTCGTTGGATCCCAAGGAAAGTGCACTAGACCAGTTTCGAAATCATCGGAATCGTCCATCGTCAGAGGACACATGGCGACATATCAACATTTTGTTGACTGGCAGGATGGAAAGGTCAAAGGGGAGAATCGTGAGAACTCGCGAGGCTCAAGTTCGCGATTTGATAGTGGCCGTAAGATCCAGAGGAGCGTGAGCCATTGATTTGTTGCTTTGAAATATCGGTATTTCAAGAGTCGAGAGCGAGCGCGATTTGATCTGAGTCGTCGGATCAAGGAAGGATCTGAGCCGTCAGATATGAAGCATCGGGAGTTCGGACCTCGACAGAACAGAGGTGAATCACATCGGGAGTTCCTGATACGAGAAATCCCGAAGCGATCTAGACCGTTAGATCGTGGAATAATGTTGACTGTTGATATGTGGCGAGGAGATATCGACATTTCAGATATTGGGCGAAGGGAGAAAGCTACATAAAAAATCCTCGATATGCAAAATCTCGACGTGCTTGAGGTTGAGCTTCGGGTCACAACCGATGGTCATATGAAGGAGGAGCTAGTAGGCGCTAGGCCCTTGTCGGGAAATTGGAAATGAGAGAGTCGAGGTGACTCACACACAAGGACCCGATACGCGATTTCACTATGCGCCTTTTGATTATGCTTGTGGTCACAGTTAGTGATCACGTGCAGAAGGATAAGGGAGGAGCTAGTATGCTCTAGGCCCTCGTCAGCATTTTAGAGGTCGGGAGAATCAGGTGGCTCACATGCAGGATACCCGATATGTGAAATCGTGAAACACCCTTTGAGAGGCACGCGGTCACAACTCGTGGTCACGTGGAAGGAACTTGTGCCTTGTGCTTGTTCGTGTGGGTATAGTTCGCAGAGGGCCTGTGGATTTTTTTAGTGGAGGTTCCAACAGGGACCCGAAAGAGCTAATCCAACTCAGTTTAGTGAAGATCCAGTGACTGGGAGGTTGACAGACCCTGCTAAGGTAGGTGGGCTGCATCAAAATTCCTTAATCAAAACTACTGAGCCAGAACAACAAGAAATGGTTGCAACAATTATGCCACCTCAATCACAACAAGCACCTACAAAAAGGCACCTCCAAGCAAGTGAAAGGTTGAATAAGAGAACTTTACATCACATTGTGTCAAGAAACAACCTTTTTTTCTTTTCTTATCATTTTTCTTCTACAATCGTTTGTTACATTTCATTCCATTTCCTAGTAATCTGTAAAACTAGAGTTGATCTTTGATTGCTTTTCTTCTGTCTTCCAAGTCTTTTCATTTTATGGTCTACGGGAACCTCATCCTAGTCCTCTTTGAAGGAAAAACACAAATCTTTATTTTCAGTACATTTACCTTGTAATTTAAAGACATGTTTATTATTTTTAAGGTTCCCAGAGAATTGTTTTGGGATATTACATTATTGCAATCTCAAAGACTTTGGTTTCAAGCTTGAGATTCCAAATGTGTATCTATCATAATCTTTTTGTGTCTAATGAAATACTCATTTAAAGTTCTCTGCCATATGTAAACAATACTTTCTTGTTCCTTTACTTGGACATTGTGTTTTGTCTTGATGAATGTTGTGATGGAAATGCCATCCTGTTTATCTTTATACTCTATTGGTTTATGAATTATGTGATATATTGTAAATAATTTCCTTGTATAAGATATTTGGTCCTATCTCAGGTAATATTTGTATGTGAATATTTATTTTAAATAAGTTTGGTCCTTCTTAGGCATTTTTTTATTTTTATGCATGTAATTTTAAAATAGAGGAGTACTACCTCTTAAAAAACTTAGGGGTGTTTTATCTTCGTGAGATTGACTAAAAAATCATAAGAGAGTCTTTTAGATCAACAATGAGATAGACAAAAGTTTATTTTACAACCAAAAGACAAATAAATAAAAATACATGAATAGGAATTTGATAGTGTGTACTGCACTAAAATAGGATAAGAGCCCAATACTATTGGATGTATCACCCCGTGACATGTTAATTAAAGGCAAAATTGTTTAAAATGTTGGACATAGGTTAAAAATCTAAACAAATTGATATGAATAAGACACTTGGTACCATTAAAAGGCCATGCAATTTTGCTATTTTATTTTGGGTTTTCTCACATTTGAACATGAAACACTTGGATTCGAGACCCTAGAATTATAAAAATCCCACTTTTACCTTGTCATATTGTTGATGGGTGGGATAAATGATGATCATATGCATTTTTTTGTGTGTGTAAATTTGATTGGAAAATGTGTAATTATATGACTAAGTATATCTTCCTATGTGATCTAGTTATCTTCGTTGAGAAATAGGATATATACTTGTAATTATAGATATAATATTGTTAGTTAAATAAGTCAACAATTGATAATAGTTATTCATGGTTGAGAGTTGATGATCTCTTCAATTAGAATGATCTCTTCAATCAGATCAGATGGGTGAGCTTATCTTTTTCTCATATAGATTTTAGGTAAAGATATCATTAATTAAATGTAAAATAAAAATATGTTTTAGAGATAACATTATAAATGTGGTTCAAATATTATTAGTTTTTCATAGTTCTATTTGGTTTGACTAATGTTCCTATAAAAATTGTGAGTTTGATGATTATGGTGTTTTGGAAATACCTAGATTGTCTGACGAAGTATTTCTTTGGTGCCATACCAATTTACTCACTGCTACTGGAATAACACGAAGAACATATTTGAAATGATTGCATGAGCATAAGCTTTATAAGAAATTTCCAAAGTGTTCCTTCTATTAAAAGGAGATCCATTATCTCACAAATATTATATATGTGGAAGGTATAATTGTGGATCCGAACAAAATATCTACAATTAGAACTAAGCCTAGTGGTATCATTTGAGTGGTCGTTCTTTGAGCTTCATGTAGGAGGTGTCAAGGTCAATCCCCTGCATTGGTTTCCTCTATTACATGCCTCGATTGACATTCTTGTTGGGTTAGGAATTATAATCGACACCTATGGATTTACACTAGGAACCATCCACAAAACACAAAAATGTTCGCGGATTTCTCCATGAAGTTTTCTGATCCAGGATCTTTTCGTTAGGTGGCTTAGTAAAGAATTGTATTAAATGAGAATAAACTAAAGTACACCATAAAGAAGGAAAATATCAAAAGGAAGGAGACATAAGCATGAAATATGAACACAAAAACTTGATAACGGAGTTCGTCCCTGGTGGACTACGTCTCTAGGTTTTTCTCTCAAATGGGTAGGTCTTTTTATTAACCCCACAAAAGAATTGGGAAAAATACATAAGTATACCTCATTCTGGAGTTAAGCTACATAATCTTTTCTCAGATCAGAAAACTAACAACACCATTGCGTTCGTGGCATTGAATTACTTAAAAATGACTGTCTCCATGCCTCGATCCGAGTTTGGCACTTTCAGGCCCAAGAGACACCCCTGCCTTGGTTTTCGTTCCTTGCCTCTGCAATAAATGACTAAGAAAATCTCGAAATGCATGCCCTGTCTCAAAATCTGTGCCAAAATCCGTACGGGCGCACTCTTGGTTCTCCTTCATCCCCTTGTACACTAGCGAACACCCCTTTTTATATAAAAGGTCGGTGGTTATGCAATAACTGAAGTGGTTGGCACGCAGGTTAGTGGAGCTATATTAAGTCAGGAGGTTAGCAGAGGTCCCAAGATCGAATCTTGTGGACTCTATTTTTTAATACACATGGTTGCAACCATTTTTTGGCGCTCTGCTAAATATGGTGGGCGATTTGGCAATGGATATATATGCTAATATTATGGTAGCTTCTGGAGGTATGAACCTCTATTGTGACCTATGACGAGACTAGAATCCTCCGGAAGGAAGCAAAGAATTGAAGGAAACCCTAGACAAGTTGTCGGCTGAACAAATACATTTAAATTGAATTTATTGATACCCAAAAGGAGAAGTCGGCCCCAGTTAGCCTGGCCAGTCCACTATAAATACAGGGCGCCAGTTTCATTATTTCACATCTCAGCAGTTGTAGTGAGAGCTAAATCTGTGCAGGCAGTTGCAGGCAACAACAGTTTGGTGCATAAGTTTCTGGGAGAGTTGGAAAGTGGTGCGCTAGCTTCTGGGTGGGATGATCTGTTCAATTTAGTTTCTATTTCTTTTGCTTGGTGCATTAGCCTCTCTTGGCTATTGATTGCTACCAGGATTCTCTTCTCAATCAAGGTCAAGGTGCTCGGAGGGTGGCTTCGGCCAATGGTTGGGTGACGAGGGTATCGTCAATGGTAAAACGAGTACAATCTTCTATATTCTAACAGGTTATGGGCCCACACCCCTTTAGTTAGCCTAAAATGCTGGAAGGAAACATAACCGCTAGATATTGAGCTCATTGAGGAACTGCCGCTAGGGTTACTAGCAGGAGCAGCTTCTAAAGCACTGCAACTAGGGTTACTAGCAGTAGCAGTTGCAGAAACCCTAATTCTTAGATTCGACACCTTGTGATGGAGCATCTCGCTCAAGGAGAAGATATTCAGATGTGCCCTAACTCAACGCACCTATTGACTTTCTCAGAAGATAGAAACGACGAAGTTGAAGTTTTGGATCAAGGCATGACCAGTTACCAGTCAACCGAAGACATGTGTGAAACAATTAGTCTCTTACACTACTCAACACTTACCAGGACAATTGAAGACGATATGTGGATAATCGACAGTGGAGCTTCCAAGCACATGACGGGAGATCAAGCTAGACTCTCAAATCTAAATGAGAAAAAGACATCGTACAAAGTGGAGCTTGGAGACAAAAGCACTTACCCCGACGAAGGATTTGGACAAGCCTCTGTCAAGTTGGAATCAGGTAATCATGTTCACTAAAGCAATGTTTTATATGTGTTTGGTTTAGAAAAGAATCTTGTATCAATATCATGTTTAGAAGACAAAGGAAACATAATAGCCTTCATAGATGAAAAAGTGTTATCATGGCATAAAGACTCCAACATAGAAGATGCTAGGGTTATTGGAAGACGTGAAGGAAATCTGTATAGACTATTAGAACGAAATGAAGAGGCTCTAGTACATGACGAAGTCAACCTTAATGAGCTTTGGCATAGAAGGTACGCTCATATCAATTATCAATCATTACCTTTCCTCAGAAAGATGGTTGACGGGATACCAGAATTGAAGTCTACACATGAAGGAATTTGCAAAGGATGTGCCCTTGGGAAGAATATCAAGAAACCATTCCCAAGCAACAACAACAGATCTAAGGAAACCCTAGATCTAATACACTCAGATGTATGTGGTCCAATGCCAGTCAGATCTTTAGGAGCATCTCTCTACTACGTTACCTTCATAGATGACTATTCAAGAAAGACGTGGCTGTACCTACTGAAGTCAAAAGATGAAGTATTCAGCAAGTTCCAAGAATTCAGGGCAGAAATAGAAAACCTTACGAACAAGAAGATCAAGACATTAAGAACAGATAATGGAGGAGAATACACCTCGAAAGAGTTCGTTGCATTCTACAAATCAACAGGGATTAGGAGGGAGCTGACCGTTCCTCATAATCCTCAACAAAACGGTGTAGCAGAAAGAAAGAACAGATCTATTGAAGAAACAGTAAAATCCCTATTGAACGATCAAGATCTATCCATGTTTCTATGGGGAGAAGTAGCAATGACGAAAATATACGTACAAAACAGAAGCCCTCATCGCATATTGAAGGACATGACACCAGAAGAAGCATTCTTAGGTAAGAAACCTAACGTAGAAAACTTAAGAATATTTGGAAGCCAAGTTTATTCTCATATTCCCAAAGATAAAAGAAATAAACTAGAACCCTCAGGAAAGAAGGGGATATTCGTGGGATATAGTGATTCATCCAAAGCCTACAGAATATATATTCCAGAACAACACAAGATAAAAGTAAGAAGAGATGTAACATTCAATGAAAGAATGGACTTCAGAAAATCTATTGAAGAAACTATAGAAGAAGAAGAAATTGAAGAACCAAATGAAGAAAACACAGAAAGCGAAAATAACGAAAAGGATCAACCTGATCATCCTATGGAGCCATGTGAGAACATTGATCCAGATAATATACCAAAGAACAAGAAACGACCAGCTTGGCTTGAAGCCACATTACAGGACGCGGAAAGAATCAAGGTTCCAGAAGGAACATCTAGGAAGAGCAAAAGACTGAAAAGATTCTCAAGTTATGTAGCATACATGACAAAACTTCTAGATGAAGAACCTACTACATTCGAAGAAGCAGTTAAAAAGGGACAATGGAAAGAATCTATGGCGGAAGAACATCAGTCCATTATGAAAAATGAAGTATGGGAAATTGTACCCAGACCTAAAGAGAAATCAATGGTAACCTCAAAATGGGTATACAAGATTAAACATGCAGCAGACGAAAGCATGGATAAATATAAGGCAAGATTCATGGCCAGAGGATTCTCCCAGAAGGAGGGAGAAGACTATGACAAAACCTTTGCTCTGGTGGCAAGGCATACCTCCATCAGAGCTATCATATCTCTTGCCACTTCCATGGGATGGAATCTACACCAGATGGATGTAAAGACAACCTTTCTCAACGGAGCTATTGAAGAAGAAGTATATATTGAACAACCTCAAGGATTCGAGGTACATTCCAGAGACACTCACGTTTGCAGATTGAAGAAAGCTCTATATGGACTCAAGCAAGCTCCAAGGGCTTGGTACGCGAGAATGGACAACTATCTAACAAGACTTGGTTTCTCCAAGAGTCATGCAGATCCAAACCTTTATTACAAAGTTGTGGACAACGCACCTGTGATTCTACTATTATATGTTGATGATCTATT
>CBVK0101228121.1:0-17489 GCA_900067695.1 Picea abies
GACTAGAAGTATGGCAGAAGTGTGGTGAAGTATTTCTTGGACAAGGAAAGTACGCAACAAAGATCCTTCAGAAATTTGGAATGATGGACTGCAAATCCATGGACAATCCTATGAATGTAGATATAAGAAAAGTGAAAGTCCCAGACTCCGATCCAGTAGATCCATCTCTATATCGACAACTAATTGGATCATTAATGTACTTGGTAAATACTCGACCAGATATTTGCTTCGCTGTAAATACATTAAGTCAGTTCCAGGTGGAACCTAGACAAAAACATTGGATAGCTGCAAAGCATGTCCTAAGATATATTCACGGGACAATAAACTATAGGTTGAGATATACCGCATCCAGTGATATCCAACTTCATGGATTCACAGACTCTGATTGGGCAGGAAGTGCAGAAGATAGAAAGAGTACTTCAAGTATGTGTTTCAGCTTGGGCTCTGCTATGATATCTTGGGGCAGCAGGAAACATAAGTCTGTCTCACTCAGTACAGCAGAAGTAGAGTATATGGCAGCTTGTGAAGCATGCACAGAAGCAGTATGGCTAAGGAAGTTAATATCCGATTTATTTGATCAGACTCCATAATCGACCATAATATATTGTGATAATCAGAGTTGTATAAGATTATCCGAGCATCCAATATTTCATGAAAGGTCGAAGCACATTGAGATCAAATACTACTTTATTCGAGATAAAGTCCAGGAAGGAGAGGTAAAGCTCGAGTATATCCCCACTAATGAGCAGACAATAGATATCCTGACAAAACCTCTATCCAGAATCAAGTTTGCATATTTCCGAGAGAAGATGGGGATTGTGGAAATAACTCCCTTAGCTGAAAGGGAAGATTCTCCAGGCTAGAGAAGGTATGGAAAAATATTCTTGAAAAACATTTATTTTATGATTTAAATAACTCTCCAGTTAGGAGGGAGCATTGAAAATATTATTTATCTTTATAATTGAAAATTAGTCCAGATTGGATAGATGCTTCCTTGTTCGGAAAGTGGATTGAGATTTCTGACGGACAATGACTTCCCATTGTAGTTAACATGGGAGGCAGACTGATTGCTGATGTATCATAGACAATGACTTCCCATTGTGGTTAACATGGGGAGTGGTCTAGGAAAGTCATTCTTCTTGGCAGTCACTCTGAGTAGTGGTCAAGTAGAATGGTCCGCCTCACCGGGCAGTCATTCTTTCGAAGTTCACAACTGTGAGCAGTTTCGAAGAATGGTCCGTTTTGGAGGTTGATGCATGACAAACATTCCTCGAGCGTTATACATTCTCTCCAGGTTACACTTTGTTTAGTGTCGGAGGAATGGCCCAGGGTGGGGAATGGTCCAGACAGTTATTCCTCGAGGGCAGAGTCATTCTCTCCAGGTTACACTTTGTTTAGTGTCGGAGGAATGGCCTAGGGTGGGGAATAGTCCAGGCTCAACAATCAGGGACAATCATTCCTTAGGGCAGACTCATTCTCTCCAGGTTACACTTTGTTTTAGTGTCGGAGGAATGGCCCAGGGTAAGGAATGGTCCAAACATTTCTTAGGGTTTATACAGTCTGTCCAGGGTGCACTTTAATTAGTGTAGGAAGAATGGCCCAAGGTGAGAAATGGTCCAGGCTCAGAAATCATAAATAATCCTTCTTCCTTGTTTGAGAAGAATGGGGCAGATAGCCCATTGTTGATATTCTATACTGAGGGCATACATTCTTTCAGATCTCACAGATGTGAGTGAAAGATTGGCCCAGATGATTCAGTTTTTATCATAACATTGTTTCTATGCAGGTTGCTATCAGATGTTTGTTATGAAGAATAAATGACAGTAGATGTGCCACTGTTTGTAATTATGTTTCACAATTTGAGTAGTTGCGTACTACCGGAATAGACACAGGTGTGTTCTATTAATTGATATTGTACCAGTTGTCATAGGAAATTATCCAGTCGGATAATAATGACAGGTGCTCGTAGTGCTACCAGTTGAATGGTCTGTTGTGCTCAAGACCATATCTCCCTAGCTAGGAGGGAGTGTTAATATTATGGTAGCTTTGGGAGGTATGAACCTCTATTGTGACCTACGACGAGACTAGAATCCTCCGGAAGGAAGCAAAGAATTGAAGGAAACCCTAGACAAGTTTTTGGATGAACAAATACATTTAAATTGAATTTATTGATACCCAGAAGGAGAAGTTGGCCCCAGTTAGCCTGGCTAGTCCACTATAAATACAGGGTGCCAGTTTCATTATTTCACATCTCAGCAGTTGCAGTGAGAGATAAATCTGCATAGGCAGTTGCAGGCAGCAACAGTTTGGTGCGCAAGTTTCTGGGAGAGTTGGAAAGTGGTGCGCTAGCTTCTGGGTGGGATGATCTGTTCAGTTTAGTTTTTATTTTGTTTGCTTGCTGCATTAGCCTCTCTTGGCTATTGATTGCTACCAGGATTCTCTTCTCAGTCAAGGTCAAGGTGCTCGGAGGGTGGCTTCGGCCAGTGGTTGGGTGACGAGGGTATCATCAATGGTAAAATGAGCACAATCTTCTATATTCTAACAATATATAGCGTAAAGGTTACCAAACTGGTAGAGATTCTGGCTAGAATGGAAGATATGTTGTGGTCGCATGGTTTGGCATATAACCAAGGTATGGGCTGAGGGCCTAGCCCTTTTCTTCCCCCCATACAAAACATTATTAAACTTAAATAAAATCTGCGCCATGATATAAAGAAGGTCTATGTAGTGGATGGTTGGCTAGCACGGAGTTGTAAGGCCTTTGGGCTAAGGAGGTTAGGAGTTTGACTCTTGGGGAGTCATATAATTTTACCACTTGCCAACTAGACTGGAGAGGTGTCACGTGGTAGCCCACGACTGGGCCACGTGGCACCATAACATTTTCCCATGAAATTGACACTTGCCACATCATCCCATGCCAATTCAACACTCTACCACGTCAGTTGTACGGATGTGCCACATGTCACCCTTACAGTGGTGACACATGTGACCTTGACCTTTTGACTTTTTGACCAAGTTTAACCTGAACTTTGACCGCTTATATATTTTGATCCGTAACTCCGTTTGATGAGCCGTTTGTGCGGTTAGAAAGATTGCGATGTGCTCTTCGTGACCATTTGCATATCTCCTTAATCATTTTCATAGGTTGCATCAAATTTTACTTGTTGCTTTCACCTTTGTTGTCTTGTGTTTCTTGCAGGTTATCATACATAATTCTCATTACAAAGCAACTGGAAGATACAACTAGTGAGGACAACTGTCGATTACAAGGTATGAATCTGATCCAGATTTTATGAGAAGAATGAAATGAATACATATTATTATCAAAATATTCTTAATACATAAAACAAATATACAGTAAAATTGGTTTCTATTCAATAAGGAAATAAGATGAAACTGTAAAATGCAATGGAAAACAAGTTTGCTAGAATGGTGGCGACCTATCTCTGAGAAGAGATGTGATGAATGTGCTCATTCACCAGAATAAGATTACAATGAGGCTCTCCAGGCATTTTTGCAATAAAAAGGAATATAAAAAACCCTAGACATCCAAAAAACTAACCCTAGGAGATGAAGCGCCAAAATTCATGTCCCCCCCCCCCCTTAGGAATCAATGTTCTCCATTCTGTTGAATGCCCCCATTAGATGAAGAAATTTCTACTGAATTTGGCCCCGGGTGAGCCACTTGCCTTGGTGCAGGAGTTGCCTTGCTTTGAAAACTCGATAAAATTGGATCCTTTGTTGATGGGTTCCCTTGAAATGTTTGTCCAAAATATGATCACTGGATTCCTATTGTATGCAGTCAAGGTTGAGATCTGTTGGTGTCAGTTGTTTTTCTATCTCTGAGGTGTCCAATAATGGTGGGAAATAAGGTCAAAGGAGATCCACATTGAACATTGGGTGCAGGCCAAGGAAAGGAGGAATATTGAGATCAAAATAATTATCACCCACAACCTTGGTGATGGTATATGACCCATAACGAAGTGGGATAAGCTTCCGATGGGGTCCGGTAAGGAGGTCTTTCTGCAAATGCAACCAAACTTTGTCGCCCACCTGGAACTTATTTGGCACCCGGTGTCGATCATGGCACTGCTTGTACTTGTCTTTGGACTTATGTAGGATATCTTGGACCTGTTTATGGATGTGATGGATCCGTCAATTAATCAGGTGGATTTGTCAGCATCAGTTGGATCAAGAGATGAGTCCACTGAGGTGACTGCAAGGGTTAGTGCAACATCTATGGGACCTAATGGTTGGAATCCCAACCCCACTTGAAAGGGGATGTGGACATTTGAGATATGCAAGGATCGATTGTAGCTATGTTGGACATAGGGAAGACTATCATCTCATGTGCGAGGGTGCTTGGAATTATAAATGCACAGGATATGCACGATCATTCGATTTATGACCTCAGTTTGACCATCTGTCTGGGGGTGGAAGGCCATGGATTTGTTGAGCTTGGTGTCCAGCAGTGACTAGAGGCTTGACCAAAATGTGATGAGAAATCGACTGTCCCAATATGAGACAATAGTTTTATGGATTCCAAAATGTACCCAAATTCGTTCAAAGAAGAGCTTGGTAGTGGCCTTTGCTGTGATGCTCTTCTTGCAGGCGACCATAATCACCATCTTAGAAAAGTGATCAACAACAAAAAAACACAGTCATTTCCCCGCTTGGTGGATGGGAGGGCCGACATGTAGTCCATGGAGATGGATTCCCATGACATGTCAGGAGTAGGAAAATGGGTGTACATGCCCTGTTTCTTAGTGGTCAGTTTGGAAATAGCGCAGGCAGTGGAGGACCTAATATACTTGCTGACCTCTTGTCGAAGTTTCGGCCAGTAGAAATATTTCTGTCTCATTTCCACTATCTTTTCAACATCTAAGTGTCCTTCCACCCGATTGTAGTGGGCTTCCCAGATCAACTTCACTCGTTTTCTTGATGGAACGTATATACAGCCCAAACGACACAGTATCCCATCCTCAAGATGGAAATTAGCAATAATTATGTTTGCGCCCAATATTTGGTAGGTGGTGGAAAAATACGGGTTTGTCTCATAGAGTTGGGGCCATCTAAAGGTCTCATGGCCGCAATAGTCTAACACCGTGGTGAGTGTCGCGACTGGTGGTCTGCTGAGGCAATCAACGACATGGTTGATGCTTCATGTTTTATACTTGATGTTGAGGTGGAATTGATGCAAGTATGTGGACCACTTCCGATGGCGTTCATTCTGCATTTTTCCATGTGTTTGCATGAACTACAGTGGCTTATGATTAGTGTGGATGATTATCTCCTTCCCAAGAATGTAATGTCTCCATTTGTGACAAGATTGCACAATGGAGTACATTTCTTTTTCATAAGTAGGGTACTTATGGACAACATCTGATAGTTTCTCACTATGATAGGCCACAGGGTGGCTATGCTGAGTGAGAATGAGGCCCACAACATAGTCTGAAGCATCTGTCTTGATCTCAAAGGGATGGTGCAGGTCTGGTAGTGAAAGTACTGGGGTTGAGCACAAGTGCTGCTTCAAATCATCAAACTCTTTTTGTTGGGACAGAACCCACACAAATTTTTCCTTACCACCACCCCTGGTTACTTGGCTGAGGGCCCATGCAATATGGGATAATCCCAACATGAACCTGCGGTAGAAATTGGTAAGGCCCAAGAAGCTCTGAAGCTCAATGAGTGTGATTGGGGCTGGCCAGTCACAGATGATTTGGATCTTGGATGGATCCACATGTACACCATGCTGATCAACGATGTAGCCCAGGTAATGGACCCTGTCCATGTTGAAGGAGCATTTTTCCAAGTTGGTGTATAGCTTGTGCTACTGCATGGTGTGTAGAAGCTGCTAAATATGTTGTAAGTGTTTTGCCAAAGTCTTGTTGTAAATGAGAATGCCATATAGATACACCACTACAAAAGTATTGGTGAATGGTCGCATGATATCATCCATAATCCTCATGAAAGTGGCTGGAGCATTTTACAAGCCAAAGGGCATGGCCAACCATTTGAAAAGACCTTCCTTTGAATTGAATGCAGTCTTCCATACATTTGTATGTTCTATTAGGACCTGGTGGTAGCCAGACTTTAGATCAATCTGACTGAAGTATTTGGCCCTCGTGAGCTAATCAAGGAGGTCGTCGATTTAGGGAATTAGGTACCGATTTATGACTGTGATTTTATTCAGAGCCTGGTAATCAATGCAGAGTCGCCAATTTCCATCTTTATTATGTACCGACACGATTGGGCTCCCGCAAGATGATGAACTAGGACACATGTTCCCCTTATGGAGTAGTTCTTGGATCTGCCACTTGATCTCCTCATTGTCTAATAGAGAGTGGCGGTAGACTGGCCCATTGGGCATCAATTTGTTAGGGGTTAGATTGATGGGGTGCTTGACCTAAAAGTGCAGAGGTACCCCGGTAGGTGAGGAGAAGATATCCGAGTATGATTCCATGACCTTATCCACTTGCTTCTGCTGTGTGGAGAGGTCGGTTATGAAGACCCTAGATGTGGCTGCGATATTTCGCTTATTCTGAGAGAGAATCACGAAGAAGACAAACTTCCTCATCTGAGAGATGAACTTCCTGCATTGCTTGGCAGAGATCAAGGAAATAACATTAGGTGGGATTGCCTACGGTATCCTATACAATTTCTTGTTGAAACTAATAATAACACTACGAGGCCTAGACTCATATACAACATGGCGTTTCCAAAAATATGATTGGACCAAAAGAACATTACAAAATTTGAGAGAGGAAAAATCACACAATACCTCGTCTTTGAAGGGATTGATGCCGTATGATAGGCGACATTGTTGGCTGGAGCGGATGTCACTTCCTTGGCGGAGCCATCTAATGGAGTAGGGCTGGGGGTGCAGTGTTGTCGTTAGGGCGAGTCGCTTGACAACCTTTGCTAAGATGAGGTTCTTCTGGCTACCGCTATCAACGATGAAGTGCAGTGGGGTACCCTTCACCCACATATGTGAATGAAAAAGGTTCTCGCCTTCCTCTGGCTCATCTGGTTCACCGAGCTAGATCTTAGTGGTATCAACGGTAGCACTGGGTTCTGCATCAATGATCTGTCTCCCCCTTTCTGGTTCTGACTCAGAGTTAGAATCCGCATCTGATTCAGAGGCTTTCACGTTAGCCACCAACGACTGCTTTGAGCGACAATCAACAGTGTTATGCCAAGGGCTCTTATGGGAGTCACACCACTTCCCGATATCTTTCTTTGACCTGGACTGGTTTTTCTGAGGCAGTCTGTCTTTGCTCTGTCCTTTGTTCTGCAGGTTGGGGCTGCCCTTTCCTGGATTCTGCTGTGAGGGGTTCCCAGGCTCAAATTTATGCATCTTTTGTTTGAGCTTCTGCTCTATTTTGACGACATATCGGTAGGCCGTGCCCAAGGATGAGATGTCCAGAAACTCCATTTTGGATTGGATGTATCTATGCAGACCGTTGTGATACTTGAGCACCAGATTTTGCTCAGAATATTTGATACCCAACTTGGTGTGCAAGGTATGGAAGATATTTGTGAACTCAGGCACTGCTTGGTATCTTTCCTGCTGCAGTGTGGTCCATTTTGTATACAGGTTGTCATAACTTCCAACATGGTAGTATTGTTCCTTAATAACATCCCTGAAGGACTCCTAGGTGACCGCGACTGTAAATAATGAGGGTTCCTCTGTTTCCTTCTGCTCATAGAAAGTTTCCAACCAATCTTTGAGATGGGGAACGACTTTGAGGAGCAAAAAATTAATATTTTCTCTATTCAAGAAGTTATGGACAAAGAAATACCCTTCTAGCAGATTCAACCATTTGTCTACAACATCTGCGTCTATCTAACCTTTAAATATAGGAATATCAAAGTTGATTTGTACCTTGAAGAGGGCGACGCCTCCGTTTGAGGAAGATGCATCGCCTGTTGGTAGTCGTCGAAGGATTTGCACAAAACTATCCATCATATCGTTCCTTTGTTGCATGGGGGCTTCCTCGAGCAACATTTTGAAGGGATCTCCTGTCCTGCCATCTTTCTTTTTTCTCACCATGAGAGATCGCTTGGGTGTGTATGAGCTCTTGTCCTCAAGAGAAACAAGCTCGAGACCCAATTCTTGTTAGCCTATGACTTACCTTTACCAATCACTAAGTCTAAATTTTCACCTATATTTGTATTATTCATTTAGGATATTAGTAATATATCCTCAAGTGATGACTAATGATTTAGTTAAGATTGCCTAGACTAGTCATCATGCATGATTTTAAGATCTAGAGAAAATCTCTCTATGAGGTGGCGTCACCCATTGTACTATAAATATGTAACAATGGAGTGAATACATTAGAGTGTTGGCTTGTGGGCCTTTTCCATCATGTTGTTGTTCTTTTTTATGTTTTATCAATTGGTATCAGAGCTTCTTTGTTTTATCAATTGATATCAAAGATTCTATAGTTTTTAGGGCATGGTAGAACCATGATAGTTTTCCATGGAAGATTTGCAATTTGAAAATTGACGATGTAAGAATGTTGATGATGTTCTTAAGATGGTAGTCACATCTACAACCTTGGTAATCAATTTGGATGGACAATGGAAAAGATGAGAAAATGGATACCAACACTGCAAATTATTTTTTCTTGAAGTGGTCACCACCACCAAAGTAATTTTAGTCCCTCAATGTCAGCTTGCGCCCCCCATGAATTAATCTTGACAAAGAACTACTCAGCGCTATCTCCCATCTTCATCTGACATGAAATATATTTTGGATATTTTTTCGAGGTTTTCATGCTGCAATTTTCAATTGAAATAAATATAGACGCCCAGATTTTCTTTTGCTTGTTGTAGAGTCTTTACTCCAGGAATGGGAACTGTTTCATTTCTTTCAAAAACACCAGTTTATGGCAACCTGTGAAATTTTTTCTCCTCACGAATATGTGCCCCATATTTCATAAATGTGATCTAAATATCCTCAGTGATCATTTAATAAATAATAAGTGATTGTTTCTGCTTTACCTTCACTCATGTGGCCTCATCGACTATATCCAAGCCAACGCCCACTGCTTGTTTCAATAGAGTTTCCATCACGCATAACATTACTAAGACCAAAGTCTGTCATCAATGGAGATCCATCAATGAATGTGTGATATAGAGTGGGGGTTTCCTGTCTGGGCCAGAAAAATTGATCCAACCATCGATCCAGAGAAGAAATGTGTGCAACTAGCATAAGTTTGTGCATGAAATCTTTTTAATGTAGCCAAGAATAGCGTGCTTGTGCCCTCTCTAAAACTATCTAAGCGCCCTCGCCCTCTTTGCAAATTTTAACAACACTTCATATCTGGATCTGGCAGTTACGCGATCTCTGGTCAGATGGACGCAGGGTTTGGCTTGCATTTTTTATATTGGTGGAGTAGCAGAATGAATGCTAAAAGAATTGTTGGATCATGTATTTTAACTCAAAAATAAAATGACAGATTCCATGATAAAAATTCCCATGTTTGCATTGAGAGTGAGAGATTGAGAACAAATCTTCCCACTTGTTGATTTGGAGCAAAGCCGAGGGAATTATACTGGCTTGTTTACTTCTATGATGAGAGTGCTTTTGAATCTCGACAACAACTTCATTGGGAGGCTTCTCAGCGTGAATATTTCCAACAATGCCTTTTTTCATGTGATACTGAATAACTGGTTCTGGTTGTCTTTGAAATGATTCCAGCCTTGACTTCAAAACTTTTGCAGTATCATCCTTCCATTGAATCAATGGATCCCCTGTGACATGGTCAACACCTGGAACCTTTGGAGGGGAAAATTTTGTGTGATATGAGTGTCCACTGGATGGATGCATCCAATGACCAATACTTCTCCAAAAAAAAAGCGGATCTAAAAATAAATTCGCACAGCGAATCACATGCAGCAGATCCAAATAATGTTGAGCATAAATTGTGCAGCAAATCGCTCAGCGAATTGTCCAGATTAATCTTGACTGGAGAGTTTGCTGCGAAAAAGGTTGGAAGAAATCATTTTCAAAAAGGTAAAAAAAAAATTCAATCCCTTCCCAAATCACCTTCTGGAACTGTTTTGGCGTATGTGAGTTCTAGAATTGACCATTCTTCCATGCTTAAGAATTAAATTCATGAGATATAATATGCCATAAGGTATGCATATTACCATAAAATGTATGAGGAGAAACATAAGAGAGTAGGAGAGATAGTGAGTGCTTGGAAAGAGAATAAGTGCTCAGAAGTTTTATTATATTTATATATATTGGTTGAATTTTTAAGAACAGGTTTGAATGTGGTGAAAGATGCATTCCAGGGTGATGCTTTTATTTATGAAGCTAATGAATAATTCAAGTATGAATTAGATAAGGAATGTGCTCTCCCATACTTGTACAACTCTCAGGGTTATAAAACTAATTGTTGTGTAAGGTTGCCATCAATGGGGCATTTTGGGTTTAAAATGCCCCATGCTTAGAATTTTTAAGGAACATTTTTATGTTCATAAGTGTGTAAGATGGAAAAAAGGGGGCATTTATTTTTCATTCGATCCACATGTTATAAGTGGGTTTTGGGATCTATCTATTAGTGCATATTTGAGGCATGTTGTCTTAAATTTAAAATTGATATTGTAAGATTGTAAAAGATTGTCAGTAGATGTTGCATGGTGATTAATTTATGGAGAAATTTGAAGAATGAGGAGAAAGGAAGCTTAGTTGAAAGCTTCATGTAACATTTGTATTAATAAAATCATATTTTATTTGGCTCTTGTGTCCTAGATCCGCCCGAAATTGAATAAGGGGATCTTAGGTACAACTTGCATAGTGTGTTGTGGTCAATTTTTCATGGTTGGATTATATTGTTTACTATTTAGTCTTGACATAAATAAACTTACAATTTTAGCATTTAACGCAACACACACAAGCTCAGGCACGATGTTAGCTCATGCACAATGTTATTCAAGCACAATTAAGCATAAATGGTCAAGCATATGTGAAGAACATTCTCAAGCATTCAAGTTGTCAACCACATCAGTAATGGACAAATCAAAGATTTTGAACTCAACACGTCATGGAACATTTGAAGTTAAATTGTAACTTGCAAACAATGTTTATTGTAAGATTACTTGAGCAAGTTGATTTGTATTGGAAATAGTGTATTTGTAAGAGTAATTAAGTTGAGTTGAATTTCTTTGAAATTGGGTGCATTTTCGGTTGAGCCTGACACCCAAGATTCATTGTAATTTTGAGTTGAAAATTGACAAGGTTGAGTAGTTTAAACTCAAATCATTATAAACATCACACTTTGGATGCATTTATAGTAGTATCCAACACCCTTAACTTCTTGGAATAAAGAAAGAAAATTTCAAGCGAGCGTGAATAGCAAGTGGACAAGAAGTGCAAACGAGCGCGTTCAAATGGAGCAAAATCTAGAATTATTAGAGTTTCTAAACACTCTAATAAACACCACTGAAGACAACACAGTGATATTGAACAAATAAACTCTTCAATCAGTGCTAACTTGCCTGCAAGTGACACAAGCTAAAGTTAGACTTATTCAATCTCAATCCCAGCTATTGAATGATGAGTTGATAGATCTCAAAAATCAACAGTGAATGAAGTATTCTAAACTAGTTTTTGTTCAGAACAACCCTCTCTATAGTGATGATAATGATGATAATGATGATCAACAGTCAGTGAAGGAGAACCTCAACGAGCCAACTTCAGAAGCAACTTCAAATGAAGATAAAATTGTTCAAGTTCAACATAATCAAACTCATAATACTCTTTCCAAGCCCATGATCAGACCTTGGGAAGAAATAATTTACAACAATAATAAAACAAGACTTGGATATGACAAGGAAGTTACCTTTCATATTCCCGATTATTCCAGACCAATCAAGTTCCAAAGTGTTGGATTCCTTCAAGAAGATTCACTTTCACCTGTTCAAGTTCAACATCATAATGCGACATGCCAATATTGTAATCGAGTTGGTCACATGGAGAATAAGTGTTTTGATCTCCATCCTTGCCAACATTGTGGAAAGCATAACCATTCTTCAGACAGATGTTCAACACTAAAGAAACTTGCATGATTGAAGATTCACTATGAGTGGATTGATCCTTGGCAATGGTCATCAACAACCAAACAATTATATAAGTCTTACCGAAGAATTCAATCTTAGGTAAAGACCAATCTTGTATCACATAACATTTTTGTACCTCACATAAGTGGTCCCCTTATGGCGTAGCTTTTGAGCATGGCCCTCACAGGATGAGATAACATGTGGTTTTTTCTGCATGCCCACTTTGTGTTGTACTCAAATGGAACAAGTATGGTACTCTCTTGAGCATAGAAGGAGGGAGTACAATGATGAAACTTTCATACACCTTAAGGTGGGAAGTTCAAAATTTGAGTGATGATGGTTCATGAAACCACTTGTGGTCTCTCTTTTCAGTTGACAAAGGGGGGAATTGATGATGGAATTGAAGGTGGTTGTCAGACAGAAAGTTTCGACAACAACAAAATTCAAATATGCCAGATGGGAATGAAATTTGCCAAATGGGAAACTGTGGTCTGTAGATGACAGACTTTAGCAGAATTATGGTTAAATAAGTTTAAGTTGAATCATATATAATTGGGATGTTGATTTTGATTTTGAGAGCAATGATGTGGACATTTGGTTCACATAGATGGTCATTCGACCTAGCAGAGGACAAGAGGATCCCTTTGCATTGCAGCTTGGCATTTGAATGAGTTGTTAGGCATTTTCAGGGATATGTCAGACTATAAGTTGATTCACTTCTCTTGGTTCGCTCTCATCGGATTGGAGTTTACATTAAGTGAACAAATTGCATACATCCTGGCTCACATGATTACATAGTGAGATTTTCCAGAGATGACAGACATTGGAAGGATTATTGTTTAATGACTTGCAATTGAATCATACACATTATACATTGAGATGATGTTGGACACCTAAACATGTCAAGATTGGTTAGTGGTTATCCAAAAACCATCAGATACATGGTATCAATTGGTCAGTGGTTATCCCAAACCACAAATTCAGAGAGCACGTTCAGTGATACACTGATAGTAAAGTGGTGAAACTACATGTTCACCAATTAGCAGAAGACATCATATTCTTCTAGCTCAAATACTTGGCAAAATGATCAAATTGTCAAGCAATCATGGAATGTTTAGATATTGCAGTTGTTCACTTCCATATTTTAGCTCTCTTCTAGTTCATTTCAGATGAACAAATTCAACATCCAGATTGGCGGTTTTTCAGGCAGTTCTTCATTGAGGCTCATCTCGGGAGTTTCAGTATGAAGACTTGAAATTGATACCAGTTTATGCTTTATTGCTTGTATTATTAATTGGACTTGTGATTGAAGGGGGGATTGTTAGCCTATGGCTTACCTTTACCAATCACTAAGTCTAAATTGTCACCTATATTTGTATTATTCATTTAGGATATTAGTAATATATCCTCAAGTGATGACTAATGATTTAGTTAAGATTGCCTAGCCTAGTCATCATGCATGATTTTAGGATCTAGAGCAAATCTCTCTGAGGTGGCATCACCCATTGTACTATAAATATGTAACATTGGAGTGAATACATTAGAGTGTTGGCTTGTGAGCCTCTTCGCCATGTTGTTCTTGTTTATGTTTTATCAATTGGTATCGGAGCTTCTTTGTTTTATCAATTCTTTGTACCCTGACCTCGTTGGGGACATGTATTAAGAATGCCAAGGAGCATACCACTTTGATACCACTGATCCAGATTTTATGAGCAGAACGAAATGAATACAAATTATTATCAAAATATGCTTAACAAAGAATAATAGATATACAGTAAAATTAGTTTCTATTCAATAAGAAAATAAGATGAAACTATAAAATGCAGCGAAAAACAAGCTTGCTAGAATGGTAGCGGCTTATCTCTGAGAAGAGATGTGACGACTGTGCTCATTCGCCAGAAGAAGATTACAATGAGGCTCTCCAGGATTTTTTACAATAAACATGAATGTCAAAAACCCTATACATCCAAAAACCTAGCCCTATGAGATGAAGCGCTCAAAGTCATGTGGGCCCCGTTTGGGTAAGTTAGTACATCAACTTCTCGGGGTTGTAACTTTTGCATACGATCTCTGTTTTAGGTAAATGATAGCTTGTTGGAAACGTCTATATGAGGACTACACATGTTGCCTATGGCGATCCATACACACATTGATTGTGGTGATCCCTAAAAATGTTGTTTAGGGCCTCAAAATGGCCCCGGAAGTCAAGGACCCAAAAACTAGGAAAAAACCGTCGCACTGGAAAACTGCCAAAATGAGCTAGTTGGAATAGGTGGGAGGCCACCGATATCCATCTGGATCATAATCCTTCACTAATTGGTAATTTGATTATATCAACCTAGAGAAAGTTCTATGTTCTGACTGTTTTGTTCTAGTCTTGGTTTCCGAGTCTAGGGAGATCAGTCTGTGTTCGCATAGACCGATTTGTTCAATAACACTCTCCTTACTCAGTTGGGTATCATAAACATCAGATGACATATCCATAAAGGTTTTGAATCATTCAAAATTTTAGTTTCAATTGAATAAAAAACATGTCTCTTCCGAGAAGCCATTTTAATTTTAAAAATATACTACATGAATATCAAAGTGAAACAACTTCTAGTTTTACTAGTACTTACTATGTTTTCACAACAATAGGTAAGGAATCCCTGGTTCAATTTTTCTCGAATGAACCTAACACTTCTTGATGCCCCGTATAATAATATTATAATTAAACTAACCTTAGCCTTTGAATCCCTTATGCATGCAAAGTCGTAACCTCAATCTTAGAAGCTCCAATATTACGTGCCGAAAAAAATGATCACGTCGTAAAATTCAATCCAAACCCAAGACCCAATACTCATGCATGCCACTTGTCATTATTTTATTTATTTAGGACTACATGTATCAATTAAACAACGTTTTGATTTAATCCCAAACAAATGTATAGTCGTCCGATCACGTTCAATAATGACCGTTGGATTTTTTCAGATTAAAATGGTTTTGTTATACATTGAGCTTCTTTAAACCCGAACTAATCAGGATCCTTCGATATTTTCTATGTGATTTGTTCGATCCGTCAGCTTTAACATCGTATATTAACACCCTTTCAACTTTAAGTATGAATGAATCTATGCCGTTGGATCTTAGATAAATAAAACTTTAGATTTACAAGCTTTGGTATTGATCAAACCCCCCGATTCCAAACCATTATGATTTACAAGCTATTTATGTATCATGAAATTTTTTAATTTTTAACTTAATAAAAGGAAGTTTGCCACTTTATCTCAAACCCGAAATAAAATTTTGGAACATGATGTATTTGAATTATAAATTTAATCAAAATAATGAAAGATTAAAATGAGCTAGAGGAAAAAAGCACAAAGAATATTATACATTTATGGTCCAAGTACCTTTGGGAAAATCTCATATTACATGGAAAAAGAGTCACGTGCCATCAAAATCAAACTAAAAAGTAAAGTTGTTCAGTTGATCCTTTGAAAGCATTCATTCAACTTTAACTCCACATAAGGAAGATAAAACAATTTACAATGATGTTTTACAAAGAGAAACATATTCATTAAAGTGCACCTAGAATATCAGAGGACATGAATGATGAAAATAATCGATAAATCTCTATTATTTTAAGTTGCACCAGAACCAAAGAGTTTAATCGAAAATGAAATTTTATTCTTAATAGGCATTGATAGGCAGAATTCTTAGGTGTCTGGAACATCATGGTAGTCTATAGCTAACTAGTACAAAGTGAGGATTCAAAATCCAATCTATAGGTCAACTCACCATGGCCCATATATAATTCTCATTATTGATGAAGAGAGATTAATATTCTCATATAATCAACTCAAAATATATCACCCTTCTTGTCACAAAAGACAACACCCTTGGAAATTTGGATGATATAGAAAATCTTCTTTTATAAACCAACAAGCCTAGTTTTGACAACAAAATATAGCGTTAGAATTACCTTCTTTTACAATTGTTTTAGATATTCCTGGTGAATACTCAATGTTGTTGTTGTAGATACTCACTATTGTTGTCGATAATTCTATTTTTCACATCCATGTTTATGAATTCACTTACGTTTCATGGACATGTAAAGAGACACACCCAATTTGAAGCATAGATTGTAAATCCTAGTCAATGGAACACAATTTAATTGTATTGTAAGTACAATTTATACTAACAATAGGAAGTAAGCACATCATCTAAAACAAGATTATATTTTAATGAGAGAAAACTTGAATATGGAGCTTGTGAAGCTTATCCAAATATTCTACTTGTGATTGATATATACACAAAAGTTTTGCAATAAATAGAAGCAAAAGTTCCACAAGGCTGATAAAGACACATCAAAATTTCACCACAGAAATTATGTGAGAAGGCATAATTTATAAGGAGACGATATTTGGGAGTATAGTAAATAACTCAAGGTTATAAATTTTTGATAATCCATAAAGAGTTCTCAAATGATAGAAAATCCTCACAACAAAGTTGCAAAATTGCTATGGTGCAATTTAGTCTAAACTTAGAAAAGCTAGAGTTCATCATCATTATACATTCCATATCTTCCTTTAGCTTTCCATTTTTCAAGGACTAATCATAAGGAAAATTATCCAATGAATGCAAATTTTGTTCATATGCTCGAAGGCATAAATCTAAATGTTTATCTACTCTATATTGGGTATGTTATATTCTTTGCATGTGTGTGTGTGTGGGCGCGTTAGATTCGACAATTGCGTCTGACGATCCCTCGTAGTAGTGCTTTGTTTGTGTCGTGTGTGCTTTTCTAGGGGGGTCCTAGTGGGGGCAGGTATGCCCCCCCTTGGTTACACACAACGTTCGACACCGGGCGTAGCTCGGGGCAGTGCCCCAGAATTTTTTTTGGGAGGTTTTTGCTATTTTTAGCGATTTACTAAAAATAATCCCGGTTTTAGGGATTAGGGTTTTGGTATCTACAAAATACCTAAAAACGTTGTATATATTGTATATTGAATGGTGAAATTCGATATAATGAATATAAGAAAGGTTTTCCCGGTTGAGGGTTTCCGATATAAATCTCTGTGTACTATGTGAATGAGCCATTGCTTAAATTCTGTTTTTCTTAAGAATCTATATGCATTGCTTTACTTCACATGTTTAAAACTTACATGTGGCATCAGAGCTCGTTTTTGGCTTCAGAGGGACGCCTTTGTTGTTGAGGGTTTGGCTCGGTCTTGATAGATCAAGTTTATCTTGGGTCTGTGATAAACCTGGGTTTAGTGGGAGATTTTGCAGTGGTGATTTGAGTGTAGAAAGAGGAATGAAAAGCTCTTCTAGAATCGAGATAGAGAAGTTCAATGGTAAAAACTTTGAGCTATGGAAGCTGAAGATGGAGGACCTTCTTGTAGACAAAGAACAATGGATCGATGTGGATC
>CBVK0101228123.1:0-16295 GCA_900067695.1 Picea abies
ATTTGCATCTCACAAATTAATTTGACCAGGACCCACATTAGGCACTTTCTCCCCCTTAGGCGCCTAGGGAAGAGAAACACTTGCCTTGGTACTTTATTTAATTAAAAATTTAACATTCTTTTGCCCTCTTCCAGCTGCCCTTGATGATTGAGCCATGACTGTTGTAGCAAAGTTCTTGGACTGTTGCTGTAGAAAAAAACTTGAAGAATGGTGGACAAATCCACTTGTTTGGCACTTGGAATCCCTTCTCACACTCCACCGAAGCCCTTTGCTGCACTCTAACTCTCTTGCTGCTCCAACCTGTGGGTGAAATGAAGCAAAAAACAAGCAAAAAAAGCGTTTTTGAGGGCCCGCAGACTGCGTTTTTGAGGGACACATGTCCTGAATTCGTGACATTGGTTGTTGAAGTGTCGGACATGTTTTTAGGACGTGTCCCGTTCCCAGGACACGTTGAACCAACGAATCCGACACGTGTCAGGGTGAATCGTGTCGGATTCATTGGACATGCGACACGTAGGGGGTTTAGGACGTATCTGGTTACAGAGCTTCCGGATATTGTTTCAGTTTGGGTTCATCTATGATCTCCTGTTCCAGCAGGAAACAAAGCTCCATAGCCCAGAGCACTGCAGAGGCAGAATACATTGTTGCAAGTGCTGCCAATAGAGAAGCGGTGTGGCTCAGAAAGCTACTCTCAGATTTGTTCAGTGCTGAGTTGGAACCCACCGTAATCCACTATGATCACCGGAGTTGTGTAAAGTTCTCCGTGATTCCTGTGTTTTGATGACAGAATGAAACACATTGAGATGAGATATCAGTATGTTGGGGACATAGTGCAAAAGAACATTCTCAGATTCAGTATGTTCCGACGACGGAACAAACCACAAATATTTTGACCAAGCCTCTGTCATTGACAAAGTATGTGTACTTTTGAGACAAGCTTGGTGTTGTTGAGAATGCCTCTCTTGCTGAGAGGGAGTGTTGAAATTAGTGTAGCTGCAAGAGCCATTCTTTGGAGGATAGCTAAGCCCCTAACTGAGATCTAGGGCCCCCAGTGCACTCTTGGGGTTTCTTGGTTTGGGACCAAGCAGTTAGAGCCATGGCAAAAGACCCTAGTGAAGGCCCCTAGTATATTGCTGGGGTTCTTGGTCAAGGACCAAGAAGTAAGTCCCTAGATGTGTTCTAGGGCCCCTGGATAGATCTGTTCTTCCAGTTCTTATGATAGAGATCAAAACTCTAGAGGTTTGATACATGAACCATAAACTGATTTTCTGAGCATATTAAAGAGAACTACATCCACACATGTGACAGGTACATTCTTCATTGGCTAAGAGGTAAGCTAAGGTTTGTTTTCTGCTCTTAGAAACTTGTTTATATTCAGAATTTAATTTTATCTGTTTATGGCTTTGTTTAAATGTGCTGATCTGAATTTATAATAGTGAACAGAATTGAAAAAGCATCATTGTTTTCTCTTTTTCCCTAAATCTAACAATTATTTTAATGGTGGCTTACATGCTTTGGAACATTGGAGCCTTACTTAACACATAGCCACCTACTTGATAAATTCTTGGGTCCTCATTCTTTCACCCTCGAATTGTTTCATGAGCCGCCTTTTAAACATGAAGATGTGATGGATCTCTTATGTTAGTTGCATTGGATGGGGCCGTCATGTTAGACTTTGTTTAACTGTTGTGATGGCCTATTGGGCACATAGATTATTATATTATACATTGTGATGGGGGATGGTCACACGTTATCTTGATAAGTGGACTTGTTACCGCCTCTCAACTAGGGGTAACTAGAGGAGATCATTTGTCATGGCCCGCATTGAAGACAATGATCCTGACAATCATGATGATCAACATGTCCATAAAGATTAGCCCAACAATCCCTCAGATGCCTCTTTCTCACCAACATAGTTCATCACAGTCAATCAACAAGGCTCATTGGGAGATGGTGACCCAACACTTTAGTCCTTGTTTCATATAAAGTGGCATATTTAATGCATTGGGCATTTTAGAAATGATCATAGGTTGAAGTTGGATGATGAGTCATGAGCTTAGAAGTTATGCTTTTTGCCTTGTTTCACCTTGGTGGCCATCTTGGGCATCCTGTTGTCACTCTTGCGGAACAAGGGTACTACTAGTGGTTCCTTGAAAGGGGTAGCGTACCATTTTCGATAATACTCACCACTTTTCCACCCTTGATCCTTCCGTTCTCCCACCTTTTGGGTAATGTGGTTACATGTACACCAAAAAGGTATGTACCTCACTCTCTTATGAGAAGGGGCTAAAGGCCTAGGGGTAGATTGCAGCTGCCTAATAAAAAATAAAGAAATGGGATAATTAGGATAGTTAAAGCCATAAGTCCACAATTGAGCTCTACCCCTTCATTAATGGCGACCGCCCTTAGTCCTAATGAGAATAAACACATTCATCTATTAAAAAGGACTTGAATATACCCCAAATAACAACAAAGGAAGTGCTATGCTTGAAACCTTTTTAAGGGGACTCACAAATCATATAAAAAAGTAAAAGAAAAAGGGAAAAGAAAGGATTCAGAATGCAAAAAGCGTCGAGGAAAGGGTAACTCAATCGCCAAGCGCACCCTCTACAAACACACTCATGGAGGTGAGTCCATGCATTGTCTTTCATATTAATGACCCCATACCCAGAAGTAAACCCCTTGACCACCTCACATTCATTACATATCTCTGCTTGGATCTTCTAGGAAATATTTCTCTACTTGGGTACCGATCCACCTAATAAGTTCCTTTGATGGCCTTCCCATACCTAAACTTGCCAAATTGCATAAAGTCTTGGGCTTGTGTGAAGTTTGAAGGGGATACCCAATGAGAGTTGCTCATTTGGTTTTTGTATTACTTGATGGTTTACTTTATATGTTTCTTAGGGCTATTGTAGCTTGTGATTGTTGGTTTTACTTGATTGCATGTTTTTGACTGACTTGAGTGCACCTAACATGGTCTTTTGAGGACGTCTTTGTGCTTTCACCCCGAGACATTATGCACTTTGTATAGGATACAACATGTGTGATGTCGAGCTTTGGGTCACCTAATGATTGACCCTCTTCAAACACATCCTCTCACACCTCTTGGACCTTGGATGATGGATAGATGAGCTCTCCTTTGATAGATATGGCCATGATGGCAGGAAGATGAGAAAAATGCCCACACCTTGGACAAGCACCCCACACCTTGTTCAACATTTGATGGAGGACATTGCACTTGGTTTTTCTTGGACCCCACTCAGAGAGGTGATGCTTGATCATTCCACCTTGGACGCTGGCCTTCCCACCTTGGACGTTGAGCTCCTTGATGATGACATCATGCGCTAGGGTTTTCTTGATGATGATGGGCTTGCTTGCCATTGGGGCACCATTTGATGACTTGTATGATGTGACATGACCCTTAATGAGGAGATGCACTTTCCACCTTGCTTACACCATTGGATGTTGACACGTGGCCTTGGGAGGCTTTCACACACCCTCTTGGAGCATGGCATCACCACATGTGTGACCTAGGAGGGCATTGTATTGGTGTATTAGCATGATTTTTCATTGTTAGAGGCTATTTGAGGGGTCGTCCTCACTTGTATCATGGATCATTATTGTTTTATCACATTATGTGGACATATGCGCTAGGGTCACCTCATATAAATGGGGCTAGCGCTCATTTGGATCAAACACGACTCTCACACTTGTGAGATCACCACTACTTGCTCTCTTACTTCTCTTTTTCACTCTACTTGTCTTGTGCCACTTTTGGAGGAGGGATATGGTGGATGCTTTCTCTTTTCTTGGTGAATGATTGTGAGTTAGGGTTTCTTCATTGCACATTGACTTGGATAAGTAAGTCTTCTTTTTCAAGTGTTTGTTCATGGTATATGTTGATGAATGCTCTATATTGTTAAAGTGTTGCATGTTACCTTGTTCTTCCTTGAAACACTAGGAGGGATTGTAAGTCTTCATCCCCCTCACCATTTCATTCATCTTGTTTGTTGAAGCATTTGAGACCTAGTCGTAGGGATTGAAAGTCCTTATACCCCTAGGGTTTTGTCTTGGCTAGCTCAAAGTCTAGGGTTTATAAGGCCATAAACTTTAGACCTTGACCTAGTTCACTCTAATCCTCAAATTAGATGTCCTAGAAGAAAGAGACGACACCTAGGGTTTATAAGGCCATAAACTTTAGGGATCCCCTCTTGAATTGATGCTAGGCCTTTAAGGCCATAGTCCTAGGGTCTCAAATTCTCATCTTCTTCGCTATCCAATCCATGGTGTTGCTTGACTCCATTGCCCAAAGAGAAAATGGCACTAGTCTTTGGTTTACAAGTGTTTTCACTCTCACAAAAACTCTCTGCCTCACAACACAACTTAATCATTAGATACCTAACCTCATTCCCTCAATAATTCTAACTCAACGCTTGGCAAACCAGATGTATTTATTGCTGCTGTTATAAAAGGTTTTCTACAGCCATTAGGGCTCTACTAATTTCTTATAACTTAATATTGGAGGAAAATCAACTCAGAAACATTGTTTGATGATTGGATATCGATCTACTTGTTGAGGGCTTAATTATGAGATATAATTGCTGATTTTTTGGGTTGATTTCTTGCTGCTGTTGCAAATTACTTATTGCTGATATACACTGGTTTACTGCTGAAATTTTACAACAACAATTAGTTTTACTTGATATCTAGCATCTAGAAGTGATTGGTAGGTAATATAACTTGGTAATTGAGTATTATATGCATTGGAATGTTTCTTGTTTCGCATAGGTCAACCATTTACCTCGTATAACCAATTCCAAACCTCTCACTTTCCTAGACCTGACCTATCTCATCGACTGACCAAGATAAGGGGCCATAGACCCACCTTTAGTTTGCTTTAGGATCCTTTGAGGTCACTAGGGAAGCCTCCCTTGTCTTGGATCTCTTTCCTTCACTAAAATGAGGGAAGTACTTGCCTAGGTGACAGTGACAAATACTTCTAATTGTTACACAAGATTGACATCTTTTGGAGGGCTTTGCACGAGTACAAATCTTGTGATAAAAAGACTTAAAATGTTATTGAGGTGTTAAAGGAAGCCGTGGATCATAGTTGCGGGCCACATTTATTATGGAAAATGGATGAATATGACCTTATTGATTGATTCACCTCCACATCTCATTCCATGAGTTGACCCTTGAATTTTTAACCCCATGGACTTGTAAGATGACGTCACAGTTATACGTGGATGGGGTCGTCGTCTTACTTATTGAACTGCTTTGTATTGTTTTGAAGTTGTGGGCCGTCATGCATGAAGGCATGGGTCTTTAGATAAACCATTTTATAATCCGTCGTAATTTCTAGTCTCCCTTGTTCATGACTTGATTTCTTATGCATTTGGCATACGTTGGATGTGGTATAGAGCCATTTCCTTAACTTTGAAGATTCCAACAAATATTGGATGGTGTCACTTTCATTTTCCTTGAGTTGTTACAATGTTCATTTGATGGCTTGCATACATGTGACATAGGTGGTAGTGGACCCGAGTTAGTATTTGAAGCGTCTTGTACGGAACACATATAGAAACATCATGCATAATAAGCACTCGCCATCTATGCCAAGTTTACATTTCATTGACCAAGTAGTGGGGAATGTAATATAAAATGAAGTGGTTTCTTAATGCTTGGCCAAAGCTCATACCTTCATTATGGATGGATTTAGTGTTTAACTCATTCATGAACACTATGGATACTTTATTACACTCCCACTTATACATTATTGATGGAGGTCCACCTTTGAGGTGAATTGAAGTCAATTGACCACACTGAGGAGGTTGTTACCTTGTTGGCTATTTTTGGAGGTGCCTCCTAACTAACTCAATATGTTATTATTGTTGAAATTGTCTCATTCAGTTGGTTAGGATGAGAACACTATTATATTGTTTTCCTTAAGGATGGTTATTTTATTGTTTCTTCTAGGAGTGGATTCCAACAACTCACTTCTATTTTTAGTAAGGAGTTTGTCGAGGAGGATAAAAATGTAATATTTTATTGTGTTTCTTGGAGATCTGGGAACAATAATTTTTAATTGTAAGAGAGTTGAGCTCAAACCTATACAAGGGTTTGCTTTCTCCTTCATTTTCATGGATGGATTTGGGGATTTTTCCCCTTGAGCTTGGTTGAATATCTAGAAGGTAATGCAAGAGCTAAGGTTTCTATCCTATGAGGTGTATGTATTGGGCTGAATTGTTAAATGTTGATGGAAATATTTGTAAGAGGATGTGCTTTGAAGGGCTAATGAATGGTAAGATTGCACCTTTCTTCTTTATTTGAGTTGTTGCAACTTACCTATTAGAAATGTCTTGTCGGTGGTTAATTTCTCTTTCAATGCCTTTGATGTTTATTTGAAGGAAATGTTATTGTGATGGTCAAATCTCTTAATCCAAGTTGGTTGGAATTTAATTTTTCCATTTGATAAGCTCACTCCAAAGCTATATTTCACATTTCATTTTAACAAACTTAGGAAGATTATAGTTTGTTCATTTCAGCTCTTTCATGCCTTGATCATATGTAAAAAGCATCACTCATAGTTTGATCCTTCAACTCCATGCCCAATGGATAAGCACTAAGTTTGATCTACCATCACCTTCTTATTTTTCCATACTACAACACTTGTTTTGCTAAAGCCACTCTTTCATTTCACCTTGAGCTCTTATTGCCTAGGTTTTAGCATTCCTATCTTCGGGAAGCCCCCTTGAGTTGGAGAAGAGCCAACCTAAATTGTGAAGAGCGTTGGTAAGGAGATAGTGGCCTCCCTCTTAGTTCCCTCGAGGTTGCATTTTGTGGTTGGGACTTTGTACACATTGAATGCAGGTTTGAGGGGTAACAGATTGCATGCAGGTTTATAACTAGTTGTGAAAAGTAAAAGTAGTATAATGTTCAGTTAGAAGACCCAATTGAAATTCTCATAAATGTTAATTATACGTATATTTTACTAGAAGAAAGTTAAGCTGTATTCAGATGAATATTTGTTTAGGTGTTGTGAAGAATCCTTATCTGCTAATGCTTATTATTTAGCTTAAGACAACATCAAGACAAGGACAGTTATCCTCACCTTTTGTCCAATATCCTCATTAGTAGTCCTCTATGATGTCAGGGTATGAAGTTGCTGCCAACAGGACGGAAAAGCACGCTATATGTTCTTTTATATGGATCAATTGTGAGTACCCATCAAAGGTTGAAACCATTCATTCCCAGTTATTATCCAGGTGTTTTAATGTGTCCATTTGTTTAAATTTAATTCTACTTGAAACTAAACTTGACTCTATTTTGCAATGTTATTTCAGGTTGGGCTTGGATCTGTGATTCTTAGTTACTTATCAGGATTAGTTCATTCCATGCTTCAAGAATTAGGCTTTGGTGAGGAAATGTTTAATCCTGTAAGTAATTTTTTTATGGCATCTTTTTAGATTAATTATTTTTGAGTGCTATTTTATTGTAGGAATAAAGGTTTGATTTTAAATTGGGATGGAATGTCCATCTTCTCCCAATAAGAT
Source organism: Picea abies (assembly GCA_900067695.1). Classification (NCBI taxonomy): domain Eukaryota; kingdom Viridiplantae; phylum Streptophyta; class Pinopsida; order Pinales; family Pinaceae; genus Picea; species Picea abies. The sequence goes on from CBVK0101228123.1 coordinate 7,557, forward strand.
GTTGCTGTTCATAATAATTGATGTGATGAAATTTAAGGATTTGAAATGATTTAGTCCATGGCATTAGTGTAGTGTGTTACACCTGATATTGTATGAGGTTCCAGACTCTTAACCATGTCCCGCCATGTAGTCATGTGATGACTATAACAAGATAGAAAAGGTCATACACGAGGAGCATGCCATGTCTCCACCAATCTGTCAAAATCAATAGGATGCTCTACACAAGAGCCATGTCTCATCATCAATACAAGGGCTAGATCTCCATACAAATGTGCAAAGTGGAGCACGCATACCAATAACGACACCATGATGCAAAGATAAATCATACGAGTAGCAAGCATCTCATCAAATATATACCAAGAGGGTGATCCATCAAGCAATGGCATGCAATATGAAGAAAGTACCTCCAGATGAGCCATCAAACATGACAATCCCAAGAGAGAAGTGAGTCTCCTCCCACCAAAACATCAACTCAGTCAAATGATAGTACCATCTGTAAGCATATGGGTGTAAGCAAAGAAAGAAACTCCATGAAGGTGTATACCTCCAATCCATCAAAAGCTCTTTCTCTCTCTCTCTCTCTCTCTCTCTCTATATATATATATATATCTATATATATTCTTCTCAACTTCTCAGTTAAAAAACAAACCATCTGCCCAGAGGTAGGAAGTAGAGACTCATGCATCAGACTGTTGGGTTGCATGATTTTGACACCTATACTCACAGCCACATAGATTGTAACACCAAGCATTTTGATATATTAGTGAAGATTTTAATCATTCATAAATATATATGATTTTAGATTGCAGATAACAATTTATGTTTTCCTGATGGTTTGTTGTGTTATTCTTGTTGTATTACTCAAGTTTTCCATGAAGATGTGTAAGTTTTTTTTTGGTGATTTCTTTTGGTTACAGGTAGCGGTGTTTCTGCTGGTATGTGTTATCCTGACAGGAGCATGGTTGGGTTACTGGGGAGTGAGAAAACTAGTTCTTTCAGAAGATGGGAGTGTGGACATAGGTACAGCACAGTTTGTTGCATGGGCAATTCGCATAGTGGCATCTGTTATGATTCTTCAGGTACTTTCTCTGGACAACTTCATACTGAGCTTGCTTGTAAGTTTGCATTTCAAATTGTTGAACAATATATCCCATCTATATGCTCTTCTTTTTATGTACTTTCTAAGTGGATTGTTTTACCTTGCCATTTTAGCTGACTTTATTTTCTAGATCTTTCCTGTTGGGAAGATTAAGATCATATTTTTAATAGTTCACATCTTATAGATTAGAGACTTTAACCTTGTGCATTAAAACTAAAATATATCCAAATAGACTTCGATACTAAAATTAACAAGATTTATTTTTTTCACAAAGGTGGCCAAACCTATCATAACTGAGTTGTCAACCAGCAGAGAGGACAGGCATCACTGGCTGGTATCTGCGAATGTAGTTTGACTCATCACCGTTATTCAAGGAAAATCACATCACCTGAAATAACCTGCTGGTGGGTCTGTAAGGGGGCAGACTTTCACTCCGGCTAGATGCTTCTGGGTCTCTGGGTGTTAACCTGTTTCTTTGCGTCTGAGGAAGATGAGCTCTTAGCCAGTGAGAAGCAGTTTTAGGTCTTACTCCAGGACCAGAAGGTAGTCTTAGCCTAGATAGTATCCACAAGAAAGCCAGTGTCCCTTGTGGTCATTGTTGAAGCTACCTCTAGTGGGGTCATGTGCTTTCTAGTAGCATCTAGCCTTAGTACCATACACGAGACTAGATACTAGCCCCAGTTGCAGTTTAGCCTCTGGCACAGAAAGAACTAAAATTAACAAGTTATAGGATATGCCTTGCATATTATTCATTTTAAAAAACAGGAGCCATTTTAATTTTCAGTTGACTAACATTCTGTTCCCTTGCTTCATTCTGCTGCACAGTTTCTCTGTTTTATGTTAGCGCATGGTTAAGTGGAGCTTGTATTTATTTTACCAAATAATGACAAACTAATTAATTATTATTTTCAGAGTTCCTATGATTCATTGTTGGCAGTGCTGATGCTGACTGTTGGAGTAATTTTTACATCAGCTGCTAGACATATGCAAGTTAAATTTTGGCATTCCAGGCCATGGTAAGTTTTCAAAAGGATTGGATAATTTTTTTTGGGCACTTTTAGTGGAAAAATTCCAATGACCTTGTGAATTCATCTAAATGTCAATTTCTTCATTACACTGTTCATTATCAATAGAAAAAGCAGAGTCTCCTAAAACACAAACTAGCTTGCCTTTTGCATATTGTTGTTTCTACCCTCTTCATGGCAAGTATGGTTGCAGTCTCTGTTAGATATTAAATAATATAATCTGTGTCTTTATGTGAACATGTTTGAATCTCTACTATGTACAATTTTCCTATGTTGTCTGACATTCATTTGCATCTGCTTTGATAAATTAGAGTGATGCCCAAAACCTGTTTAATATGTGGATATAAAAACGGTCTTAAATTTCCACCTTATATCACACTGGTATTGTAGGTTTTAGTACCATAGCTTTGAAATCTTCTGAAGGATTTGTCATATCCAAGATGAAATGAAAAATCTATGGTGTGTTTAATGCAGAAGTGAGGGCATATTAAGCAAGATTGTTTGAAACTGGAATGCAATGTTGCTATATTTATAATGTTGTTTTTTCATGACATTCATAGATATAGTTATAATGCTTGAAGCAGACTACAAGGAGAAGAAAAACGAATGCAATTGTTGCCATACTTATAATGTTCTTTGACCATGACACTCATGATTATAGCTATGATGCTCGAAACACACCACAAGGGGGGACACAAAATGATTTTTGTCAAGGAACAAGAACCTCTGAGACCCTATTGGGGAGGAAATAAAAATGGCATAATGGAAACCAAGCCCCAAGAGTGGCCATATAAGATGATTGTGGACATCTAGTGGTACAGTATCTCACATATGGAAAATGCGGGTAACATAATAGGGATGATTGGGAAAGTGTAGTTAAGAGGATAGTAAAGTGCTATGGTGTGGACCTGGATACCACGATGGCAATAATTATCCTTGATAGAAGCAAATAAGTTTTATGGGGAAAGAAGGGGATTTTCAAACTTTTGTAGTATAGCTTAGGTCCAGCATCATCCAAGTAAATATGGAAATCATTCCAAGAAATTACTGTATCTAGATCCTCTAGGAAAACAGCAAAAGGTGGAGAGAGAAAATAAATAAATATTTCATTGATATTGTTGCATATTACATCTCCGATCTCTCACACTTATAGCTCATCATACATAACTTATTTATAGCACCCCTAGTTGGTTAGGTGGTTTAACTAACTAACTTTTAACAGTACATTACATTAGTCACATATTCAACATATAACGTGACAAAAATATTAGTGACTCCTTTAATTTACTTGACTTAAATGTTATTGAGTGTTACAACCCTTTTCAATGAAGAAAATCTGAGGTCCTAACAGGCTGCCAACTAGGTCTGTCTTTGACCTGAGATTGGTTCTAAGTTTCAGCTGTCTAACTGTTCTTTGCTGCTGTTTTATAACAGCAAACAGTTCAGGAACTTTTCTGCTGTCTTGTTATGGTTATATGTGCATTTAAGGTGCCCTTGCATGTTGTTTTAGTAACCCAACAGTTAGCACATGCATACCTTAATAAATATAACACACCTCTAGATCTTTAGAACTATATAATGCTGATTTAAATTCTAACATGCATGATATTAGGTCAGAAGTGTTTTTGGTCAACACGACCCTGGATAAAACCTCCCTGGGGAAAACCAGTTTGGAATATAAGTCTATATAAGTGATGTAAGAAGTGTGAGATACAACAAGTACAATAAAACAAATGAACCTGTTACAATGGCAGCCCCTCTCAAGCTGCTAGACAGATCCAAGCAGGTGAATGCGCCCAAGCATGGTGCGCCCTCCTCACTTGTTGGTCTATCTCACTCAAACCTTGCGCCCTTGCTCCTTCTTGCCTTGTAGAAGAAATCCTTGCACACAAAGTAGCTCTTGTGTGCTACCTCTCCAACAAAACAAACCAATCTGCAATCTGACAAGGCTAATCTGTTGAAATATTGTAACTTCGAAGAATATTCTAATTATAATTGAGTTATTATCTTATAGATCAAATCCTTTTTTGTGGATTGATCATATCGGGTCTTGTATAAGACCAAATCCCCTTATAAATACTAGCTGAGGCGACATCCTCACTTATAAATGATCAATCCACAAAAAACCCGATAAGAAGGAGAGAGAGGCAGATGCTCAGTCCTAGTCTTTTCTTGGTGGTTGTCTTAAGTCTTGGCATTGTATTGGCAATCTATTATTGAGGAATTTTTTGCTGGGTTTTCTCCTCATGAGGGTTTCCCAGGATAAAATGTTGTGTACCTTGTGATTGTGTTTCTTTCAGTGATCCTACTTATGCTGTTATGCTCTAGTAAATTGAAAAGAACTTAATAAGAGCTCGAAATTTAACATGGTATCGGAGCTTGACTGAATAGAGCACCTTTCACTGGGTATCCAAAAACGTCACTGTTGTCGTACAAGAAAATTATGGCTTTTTATTGGAAATGAATTTCTGACTAAAAACCATCTAGGGAAGTGTGCCCTACCCTAGTGCATGATTTGGCAGCTTGAGTGCACCTTTTCAACGACCAGAGCCTCGGAAAAGTCAAACCCTAGTTTTGATTGGTACCAAAAAACCAGGAAACCAAAACCAGTACCACAAGTACGAGTCCAGATTTGCGCAGGTCAAGTTTCAAGGGGTAAAACTTGGAATTTTTGAAAACAGACAACTCCAGCCTACTCGCCTCAGCCCAACGCATCTCTTGGTAAGTTCAGATTCACTTTCTGAGCACTTTTATTTTCTGGTCATTTTCCTAGCTCCAGGTCAAGATGTGTGCAAGCACCAAGCTTGTTGACAAATTAGAAGGTGTGGAAAACTTCCGTGCCTGGAAGTACAAAATTGGACTCATTCTTGAAGAGAATGAACTTGCAAAATTCATAAAAGAAAATGTACCGGAACCTGAAGAAGATGCAACCAAAGCAAAGTACAAGAAGGATATGGTTAGGGCCAAAAGGATCATTGCAGACTCCATTAGATATCACCTGATCCTTCAAGTATCTTCCAAGAATACTCCAAAAGAGATGTTTGATGCCCTAACCAGAATGTATGAAGGAAAGAACATCAACCGGAAGATGAACTTGAGAACCCAACTCAAGAATACAAAGATGCAGAAAGGAGAAACAGTTCAAGACTATTTCTCTAGGGTTACTCATTTCAAAGAACAGTTAGAAGCATTGGAGACAACTTGGATGAAGATGAACTCATCATGACAACTCTTAATGGTCTCACAAGACCCTGGGATGCCTTCATCCAAACTATCTGTGCAAGAAAAGAGAAACTCCATTTTGATAGTCTATGGGAAGAATGTGTTCAAGAAGAAGCAAGAGTAGCCAACCAAGAAACCGTACTATTAAGGGATGAAGATCAAGGCCTGACTGCTCATGCTAAAGGAGGAAAGAAAAGGTCTCATTTCCAAAAGGAGACCCATCTTCATAAAGAATCTCACTCCCAAAAGAACTTCACCCATAAAGAATCTCACCCTCCAAGGAGATTCCAGAAATATCATAAGGGTCAAAGAAAAGAAAAAGATTTCTCCTCTTATCAATGCTATCATTGTGATAAGATGGGACACATTGCTAAGAATTGTCTTGCCAGAATGGAAGAATACAAGAAGAGAAATAACATAAGACATCATGCCCATGCAGTTGAAGATGATGAGCCACCCATGAAGTTGACTAAAGAAGAGATTGAAGATTATGTCTTATTTTCCGCCCCATAGGATCTATGATACTTGGAGAGGATACTTGGCTCATAGACAGTGGTTCCTCTAAGCACATGATAGGTCAGAGAGACATTCTCTCTAGTCTTACAGAAAAGGAATTTCCCTAGAAAGTTTCACTCAAAGATGATTATCAGTATCCTATCAAAGGAATGGGAGAATGCACCTACAAACTTGATTCGGGGACTCTGATGAGAATGAAGGATGTACTTTATGTACCAGGTTTGACAAAGAACTTACTTTCTATCTTAGCTCTAGATAAGAAAGGTTTTAGGGTTGCGTTCATAGATGGTGAAGTTCTTATGTGGCCTAAAGGAAAAACCATAGAAGATGCAATTGTTATTGGAACAAAAGGTGGCTTGTATAAGTTAAACAGTCACTCATATGCAGCCCTGACTCACTCCACTGAGAGTCCTTGTGAACTTTGGCATAGAAGACTAACTCACATCAACTACAAATCCTTACCATATGTAAGCAAGGTAGTTACAGGTTTACCGGGATTCAAGGTTGATCATGAAGGTGTATGCAAGGGATGTGCACAAGGAAAGAACATAAGAATCCTTTCCCAAAGAGCGATAGTAAAGCATAAGGAATCTTGGAGCTCATCCATTCAGATGTATGTGGCCCAATGCCATCAACCTCTCTAAGTGGGTATGTATACTATGTGTCATTTATTGATGATTATTCTTGCAAGACTTGGGTTTATTTTTTGAAATCAAAAGATGAAGTACTCGGAAAGTTCAAGGAATTCAAAGCCTTGGTAGAAAATCTCTCCGAAAGAAAGATCAAGATACTCGGGTCAGATAATGGAGGAGAATACACCTCAAATGAATTTGGAAGCTTTTGCAGAGATGCTGGGATTAAGAGGGAGCTCACCACTCTCTATAATCCTCAACAAAATGGTGTAGCAGAAAGAAAGAATAGAACAATAATGGAAGCAATAAAGATTATGATCCATGATCAAGATCTTCCAAGGCACTTATGGGCTGAAGCAGCAAGAACAACAGTTTATGTCCAAAACAGATTATCCCATAGTGCACTTGGATTCAAAACCCTTGAAGAAATGTTCACCGGGAAGAAGCTAGAAGTAAGCCATCTAAAAATATTTGGTTGTCCAGTGTTTGTACACATTCCGAATGAAAGAACTAAGCTGGATCCGTCAGGAAAGAAGGGAATATTTGTTGGATACTGTGAGGTCTCTAAGGCCTTCAAAATTTACATACCAGGTTACCATCATATTGAGATCAACAGAGTTGTAACCTTTGATGAAGATGCAACACTCAAAAGATCAAGGAAATGCCAGCTTGAAGAAGTATATGAAAAAGAACCTGTAGCTCCCAGAGTTGCAGAACCAGTGAAGGAAGTTACAGTTACTCTATTAACGTCAGGAAAATAAATATACATATACCATAGATATTCTTTCCTTGAATAATCCCATAAACTTTTAATAAGGGATCCACATATTTTTAATAAGTAGGGGGGAATCTTCCTTGTTTTTCACTTACTCTTCTTCACCTTTTGTAACTTAATTGAACGAACTTCTTCACTTAACTTCTAATTTCTTCTTTAATAAAATTCATTTTTTTTATTTTTATTTTGACTTTACCCCTCTAGGTAATTCCCAAATCTTTTAATATTCCCTCTAATCGTAACTAGATAGTTTCCCTTTCTAAAGTTTATGTAATAATGTGAATAGTTATGAATAAGAAAATGTGCAATTACTAATGATTGACTAATCTTTGACCGGTGCGATTCAGTAAACGTTTATTCATACCCTCTTCGCATAGCCCTTTGTATCACCGGAAATGAAAATTGGTTAATGATTAAATACAGTCGTGGAATAACCTTGTGCAACCATACGATCCAATATACTTTTACAATCACGATTCGTGAAGACGTTGGTTATCAAGTGAAATGACTTCGACGAAGATATTCTTCCAACTTGGTGGCTGCCCAATCGCATAGATACACCAATTCAAACGAATTTTGTCAGCGTTTTCTGGTGAATAATGATAGGCCCAATCCGCCTTAACCCAATGTGACAAACCACCTGTTCAATTACCGACGACAATTTTGAAACTCCTCTCCCCAAAGATGTTGTAGAAGTGGAGGCTTGATTGAATTGGAACGATTGTTTTTTTTTCTTATTCACGCTAAATCCGTAGTGGGTGGCTTTACGATGCAATTTTGATGTGACCACGATTTTATATAATGGTTTGCTGCAGTTTTTTATGAATATATGACAGGGTCTTGTAGATTGTATATGCTAAAACTATGTTTTGACTTCTGCGAATTGGGGCTTAACCCTTATACTCTCGCTTTAGCGCACCCCTTTTTACTTCGTCCGTACCCAATGAAGGTCCGTTGGGGTTTGTCTTCTTGCAAGCTGGGCAAGATGCATTAAATATCCCTTCTCGACCGAGATAGAAGCATGAAGGATCCTTTCAATTTAAATTCGTCGTTTATTTTAATTTATTTCCAACCGTCTAGTGATAAAACTTGACAGGTCGCGATTCTCGATTAATGATTGTATCAAATGTCACTGCTCTAATTTTCGTGGCAATCGCTAATGCATGTCCCCCAATTTCAATATCGCGGTGGATGTATATGACTTTAATTCATTCACGATGACCTGTAGCCTCCAAACGATCCACTGGTATAGTCCCTTCTTCTAATGCCTTGGGATTTTGGACAGTGGATAATCTTCACGATTTTTTTCCTTGTTTTTTTTTGTTTATTTATTTTTTTTACTTTTCATTAAATGATAACCTATATTTTTTTTTAATTTTAATTTTAATTTTTTAGAACCAACAATTCCTTTGTGGTCTCTTTGGACGGTTCACAATGGTAATGGCAGCGAAATCTTTTTTTTTTCCTGTT